>VZRO01003602.1:11406-25816 GCA_013397915.1 Daphoenositta chrysoptera
TCCCACAATAAGACAAGGAATAATGAGTACAAATTGAAAGAGGGAAAATTTAGGTCAGATATTGGGAAGAAAGCTTTTACTGTGAGGGTGGTGGCACACTGGAACAGGTTGCCCAGGGAGGTTGTGCATGGCCCAGTCAAAGCAAGGTTGGATAAGGCCTTGAACAACCTGGTTGGGTGGAAGGTGGCCCTGCCCATGGGAGGGGAAACTGAGACTTGATGATCCTTGAGGTCCATTCCAACCCCTTAACATTCTATGATTCTATGGCTTACTTCAACTTTTTCTCATATGTCTCTTCCCCTCTGTCCTCCCAGATCACTTACCAAGGGCAATCCTGCCTTCTCTTTATCTTCATTTTGGTGAAATAATGGTGCAACAAATATTTCTCCCAGTCCCTGTGGTACAGTAAATCTTCTCTTCCCAATTATCCTATTCTTGCTTCTGTTGCAGTTATGCTGCCTCTTTTTTTTACAAATAACCTGACCAGAACTGTGTGTTGTGTGCTTATTGGTACTCACCACAGCCACCTATAGCAGAATGAATGATTCCTTATCCCAACAGTAAAAAAAAAAAAAAAAAAGTTGGATTATATCAACTATATTTTTACAGCTTCCTGTTCTCATCTTCTATCATTTCCCATTAATAACCTCTCAGGATGTAGCAATAATTTTTCTCAGTAGATGTACATTTCTTGGCACTTGCCTGACTACACTTTCTTCATTTCTATTAACTCAGTAGCTGAGCAGGTCTGTTTCTTCCTGTCTGACATTTTTCTCCTCAGTTTATTGACAGCACTTTCTTACTTGCTGCCAAACCAAAAGATCGATTTCCTGCTTTTTTTGTGCCAGGGTCACTGATGAAAATATCAAGTAAAATTGGTCCCAGTGCTGATTCTCAAAAAGTACATCTGAAGTGTGCTTCCACACAGGACGGTCTTCCTGTTGTATGATCTATTCCCATGTGCCTTTCAAGGGGATTTTTTGGACCTGACAGCTTTTTAGCAATTCCATCTTACTCTCTTTTGGTGAAAATTCTCCATGTGGCTCATTGCAGGAAATGCTTTACTCAAGTCCAAAGAGATGAGAGCCTGAGCACTGCCTGTCTGCAGAAATAATTTCTGTTACAAGGATAGAAACAGACTCAGTTAGTTTGGCTTGGTCGACAATAGGTAAATTCAAGTTCCATTTTATCCCATAATCCTTTTAGCTTCACATCTTTCATTAATTTTTCACTTGAAAATGTGTTCTACATCCCTAACATATTATTGAGGTCAGCTTAATTGGTCTATACGTGGTGAATTCCTTTTTCTTCCGTTCTGTAAGGAGCAGTATGTGCTTGCGGATCAATAGCCAGTGTCCCAGATTTTTGAAAGTCTGATGGTCATGGCTGTTAATTCTGTCACATTTTGGAATTTAGTCAGCTCAGCCTCCCCTAGCTGAGACTTGCTTACATCTTTACATGAAATCTATTCCAAAATATCATCCCCTTCATCCGTTCTACCTTTGACCCCAGAGGTCAACATTTGTAATTTGTGTTTTTAAAACCAAGTGTTATTATCAATGTTATCATCATCATCAGCATAAATATCCCCTGTATCATCATCCCACTACGAAGACAGGTGGAGAGAATATTTTATATTTTGGTTCTGGAAGACAGTTTAGTAAATGCTTTTCTTTCTTTGCCCTTCATTTCCTTCAGGAGCTTCTTTTACCCTCTTATGTTTTTCTTACAAAACCAGGAGATCAGTACCCCATTCCTCTGAGGCTTTGTCAGACTTGCCCAAGCAGATGGCAAATTCTCTAGGGCAACATTTGCCTCTAACTGTGTGCCTGAACTGGATCTATTATTTGCTAGTGGTGGTAATCAAAGATAAAAATGTTAATCCCACTTCTTTTTTCTCTACTGAAAGAGGTGAGCTGGTATCAGAAATATGAGAATTAAGTTTTTGAGTAGCAATCTACATGAAATTTCCACAAAGACTGTACTAGTAAGAACTGGGGTTCTGTAATAATTTTGTAAGGGTTTCTGTCTAATACTGTGCATACAATAACTCCAAATGTATGTAACAGCAGTGAAATGATCTTATTTTCTTAAGAGACTTGTTTGGGTTTTTTTTAAAGTCCCAGTCATGGAAATAGAAAATGCAGCATCATATCCAAAGGTGCAGGGAAGGGACAAACTATAATTTTAGTATGTTAGGAAAAAGATGAAATACATCTTCCAAAACACCATGGAAATCTCTTCCTTGCAGTTGTGTCTCTGGCTTAAATTACTTAAACGTTCCAAACTCTATTTTGTAGCATCCTTGATGTCTCCTTATATCTCATAAATGCCCAGTAAAATAGAAGCAGCTTGTATTTTCAATTCAGGGAACTGCAGTTATGTGCTTTGCTCTGGGATCAGATTGCAAATCAGTCATATTTTTGTGGCATACTCCTGTAGGTTGAAGTTTTATCTAATCTAGTTTCTCTCACTCAAGAAACTTCTGAATCTCCATTCTGATACCCTCCTTAATCCAGTCTGAAACTTTGCAAGAGTGAGTATATTAACGTGATTCTGAATTGCCCATTCATCCTAGGGTAAAGCAATTTTTTCAGCACAAAAGAGCTTTTTTTACAAATAAAGATGATTATCTACTGACCATTTATCTAAAAAAGCAATAAAAGACAATAGCTTTAAAAAGCTAAAGCCCAAACATTAGTATAATTTATGGAACCATGCTAATTAATTTTCCTGAAAACTTTTAATTGATATGCTTTTGGTTCTCATAGGTTTTCTTACAGGCACTCTCTGAAATCTGGTATCACAGGAAGCTCCCTAATTTTCAGATGTAACAATGAGCATAATTCATTCTCGACCTGGGTGAAAAAGCTGCTTTTCACTCACTCACCATGCTGAAAAATGAGGATCAGTAAGAAGAGATGTGGACATGATTTGGCCATAACTGGAATAAATGCTGGGAGTAAGAAGGATGAAATGGGTACTGCAACAAGTGAAAATATCAACAGCATTACTGGGAATATTTGCAGTCACCAAAGTGATCTGCTTTACTTCAAATATTTAATTTTTGGATTATTTAATCCCTTCAACTTTCTATTAAGTTGTCAATTTAAGTTAAAATGCCGCTGGAATTGGTGGCAATATCAAAATATCAGATTTCAAATGTCAATGTCAAAAAAGAAAGAAGTTTTGTCCTTGTTCAGACAACTTCTACATGATTCAAATTTATTAAATTGTGCACATGCTTTTACCTTAATTCTAAATGCTTTGGTATGGTACAAACAGAAGATTCTGAGAATTGCATGTAAACGGAAAGTACACTTTAGAGGGAATTTAAGTTTCTGAGCCTACAGATCGTTATGCAGAAATTCCTCTTGGCCACTTCAATACCTGAGAGAGGGAAACGATTCAGATCACATCTTCAGACACCTGGCTGTGGATCATCTGTGCTTTTGCTCCTGTCCTGGTCGCTGGGGCTTTACCCAGCACATGGAATGCACTGTGAAGAATTAGCTGTCAGCTCACACCCTGCCGTGTACCCTCTGCTGAGCCAAAGGGCACTCTCCTCTCCACTGGGTGGGCACAATTCCGTAGCCTAAATACAGGAATGATGTTGTTTGACACGTTGAGGAGTGTCCAAGGCATCTGCACAGGCCTTAAATAAAGACACAGCACCTGGGAGTGAGTGGTTCAGTTCTGGAGCAGCAGCTGGAGTCCAGAGGAGCTATTTTAAGGCCCCTCATGGTATATGGACAGATTGTGACAGGTACAAGTGGAAATTATTTTAAACTGAAGGAGGGCAGCGTTAGATTAGATATTGGGAAGAAATTCTTTACTCACAGTGTGGTTGAGCATTGGATGGAGAAGTGGTGGCTGCCCCATCCCTGAAGGTGTTCCCAGCCAGGTTGGATGGGGCCTGGAGCAACCTGGTCTAGTGCAAGGTGTCCCTGCCCATAGCAGGGGGTTGGAAGCAAAGGATCATCAAGGTCCTTTCCAACTCACACTATTTTATGATTTTATATTGCAGATGCCTGTATATGGGTCTGGAGTTGCTCCTTTTGGCTCTGTTGTCTGTGAGTTGTATGCTCAGCTCATACCTGCCTGGTGTCTTCAGGTGAGCTGAACACTGCCCAGAGTGACTGTAGGTCTGCTGCTCACACTTAGATACAATTTGGATGCAATGCCTACAGGCATTGCTTTTTTAAAACCATCTTTTTCCTGCCTAAAGCCATTTAGGATTCGGAGAACAGATGCTCAACCCGAATCAGCTGCTTTAAGCACAGGTTTCTAGTACATTAGAGATGCTTTAGGACATCCCACCTGGTCTGAAGGCCTCCCATAAAACCCCTCATTGATGGTTGCCATGGTCTCATGTCTTAAAAAAACCCAGGATAATTTAATCAATCCTTTACTTTACATCATCATTTAGTTTTCCTCTTGCCTCGAGGGGATGGAGACTTGCATTGTCCATTGTGTTGCATAATATCCATCATGAGGCTGCCAAACAGATTGAGGGAAGAGCAGGACTACAGAGGACTCAAATGTGTGTTGAGCTGAAATCTGTTCAGCAGAGTGATCACAGCTGATGGGGCTGAAGGAGGTGAAATAAAGCAGAGTTTAGCTCTGGAGCCCTCAGAGGATAAGACAACTGGAACGGAGATGCTGTTTTCTTATTTAATATCTCCCCACTTTACACAGCATGTAATCAAGCCAGAAGGGAGGACTCTGACCTTGTCTTCTTTATTTTCTTAAATAATCCGGGGTTTCTGTTCCTATAGGCAAAAAAAGCCCAAAAACCTTGATGCAGCAGGTGCAAACACGCAGAGCTGCATGAACACAAACACCTGCATGCACAGGTGTGTGCTCATTCTGAAAATCCTGGACTGTGTGGAACTGAGCCCTGACATAAACAGGAAAAAAAAAAAACAACAACCCAGATTCAAATGTTCACGTTGCAGAAAGCAGGCCTGACCTCCCTGCCAGATCTGTGCCATCAGTATGCAACACCACCAGCAAGCTGCATGTCTGATCTCCTTTACAAGCTGCCGGGACAGCTGAAGAAAGTTTGAAAATAGCTGCTTTTTTATCGTTTTCATGGTGAAATTTACGTCTTGCACAGTTTACTTCCAAGGCCAAAGAAATATATAACATGCAGACACAGGCCACGAAGGAGCACAGGCAGGTCTGTGTGCTCCCAGCAGGTTTTTAAGCTGAGTAGCAGCACCTTGTGCTGCACAGAACGATGCACAACGAGGCTCCTTGTCAACCCCTGCATTTTTACAGGGCTGGTTTAAACTGCGTTAAAGCACCACCACGGCATTTACATCTTCACTTTTACTGCTGTACTGAGAGAGTTTCACATTCAAAATCTGCTGTGTCACACCCAGTTTGCCTGTAGCCTCTGTGGCAGAAATCAGACCAGGAGGTGTCACAGACATCACGGCACCGGTTCTGGTGCAGCCCGACGGCTCAAACAGGTCTTATTTTAATGTCTCCATCACTCCTAGCCCACAGCAGAATTGCATTTTATCTGCATTTTTTCTATTCCTTTAACTTTCTCAGGGAAAAAAAAAAAAACAGGTGAAGGCTCTCAAGCTTTACCCATTTTATTGTTTTGCCTTCATTATTTGCCACTGCTATAAGGCTTTGTTATTTTGACAGGTTCATATTCATCCTGATAGAAAGCTGTAGTAACTTGCTTATTCACATTGGTGAACTTGGAAAATTACTTTTCTCAAACAATCTTTCCTTCTGCTGGTTTTTGAGTGTTAGGCATTGACTGCAAATTGCCACATGGATATTTATTCTTACCGGTAAAATATTTTCTTTTTTTTTCTTATAAACTCGTGTTTACAAAGTTGGGGGTGGGGGGAACTATGATTACTTTCTTTCTCCTTCGTATACTTGCAGATCCAGAATCATCTACAGGTAGAGCATATCTTGCTAGAATAATATGTATTAATTTGAGTAGCTCTGAATTCACAAGACAGGATTAATAAAGTTTTTGCATCCCTGTCAGTATGTGGGGAGGACTGGTTGAAGAGATTCAGAGATTGTCTCTGAGGGGTCCCTGCTTCTTGAGTTAAGGTCGCTGACAATTATTTTCCAACAGTAAGAAAGATCTAAATGTTTGGGTGTTTTTTTTTTTTTTTAATTTTATTTTATTTTTTTTTACTTCTTTGCATGGGAATGAGAAAAGGATTTCTTGATATGTGACATTTATGAACGGTTCCCTCTCTGTCTTTCCCCTTCCAAGGTTCAAAATCAAAGGTTCAAATCAAAGGTTGCACGGTTCAAACCAAAGACTGGTTCTTCTATGTCGTGATCAGGGCACACATCATAGATCAGAGATGTAAGAGGTGCAAATCTGGGTGTCTTGATAGTGCAGTTTTCAGGCAGAGACACCTCAGGAGGAACTCCTCCTGGTTTTACTCAGATTTATGGATATTTTTACAAATGAAAGTTTCAACAAGACTGGTGCATAAAAAAATATTCCTTGTCAAGAAATCAGTGTTTTGTCACAATTCTCTTGAGTTTAATGAGATATCCAAGCAGCTAAACACAAGCATAAGTTTTCCTTGCCATTTTCCAGCAATGAGAACATCCATCATGTCACCAAGAACTGTAAATGGCCAAAGAACAGAAATTAAAGATGAAAGAAGCCTATGATTTATTTATTTTGATTTTTACAAGCTGTAATAGAAGAAAGTCTAAGCAGTGTCCCTTTGCCCTTGGAGAAAAAAATGCATGCAGGGAAAAATACAACTTAAATAAACCCCACAGAGTAAGACACAGTCCTGTCTTCTGTTCTGACAGAGCCCGTGACCTGATCCTGAACAGGTGTAGGAAAAGAAATAATTGATTATCCTGCCCTGATCACAACCATACACATGATCCCCATAGCAAGAACTATGCACTTACTACCATTAACTACTTGAAAAGTGCTAATCTGGAGACAGACCTGTGGATTGTGGAGGAAAAATCTCTCTGTATGAACAGCAAATATTTTTCTTAAATACAACTGAAATGCTAAGCTAGTCCTTAGAGGTATAAAAAAAGGTATCAAAATCCAGATATGGAAGTGTTCTTTCCTTCAGGTCTACCACTACAGGAAGCAATGGTGCATAAAAGTCTCAGTCTGCACTGGAGAAGATGTCCCATAAATGAAGGAATGTGTCAGTGAAGCTTTTGATCACAGATCCAAAGATCACCTCTCTGAAAAGTTATCTTGAGAAATTACTTTATCATTGAGGGCTGGCATCTGTTTGTGGAATGTGGGTCTGCTGATCAGTAAGGATGGGAACAGATTTTATTGGAGCAGATTTAATCTCTTTGGATTTACAGTTTAAATAACAATAAAACACAGCAGTTTGGGATATGAATTAGACATTTTTCTCAGTAGGGGATAAAAAGAAAATAGACTCCAGAAATGCTCACTGAGATTCTAGACTCAGAATTGCTGGGATCCCCTCAAATGAGATTACATGGTCAAATATGTGCTTTTGGCTTGTTTTTGCAAGACATTCTGGCTTTTAGGGAGAGAAGGGGCTGGGCTTCTTTAACACAGCACTCTGTTCTGAGCTTGGAAACTGGGAGCCTGTGAATTGCTTTCAGCATATTTATGGCTCCTACAACAGCATTAACAGAACAGTTTCAGCTAAATTTTGTTTCAAGGTTTCAACCTATTACCTGAAGGGGTCAGCAAGGCACCTAGTTTTCTGTCTGCTCTATCTTTCTAATCTCCCTAAGCCTGTCACAGTCACTGTCATAATCCTGCTGCTGATACGGCCCTAAAAATGATACTGTGCATGTTTAGTCAGGGGATTTCAGTCCCAGAAGACTGAGTAGAGCTTGCAGCTGGAGGTGCCTTACTTACCTGATGTCTTTGTAATCTGCCTTCCCTCTGCACTCCCCATCCTGTTGACACCAATTTGTACCAACATTTCTGAGCGTTTTGCTGATCACACACCTGCTATTAAATCCCTGAGGTGTCTTGCAGGTTCATTCGACCCGCAGTTAAAAATCAGACATTCCGTTCTCCCACCCTCTTAACCACTAATTGCACAGAACCACCTATACATGGACTTTTGGTCTCATTTATCTATGTCATTTCAATCTTGTATATACATGTGGTCTTTCCTCTCTTGTACGTCCCTATACAATGGAACTCCTGACATGGTTTTTTTTTCAGTCTGTGCTCACTGATTTTTGAATAGGTGATTTTCTTACTTACAAGTTTACCCATCAGGAATAACTTAAGTCAAATGATGTGGTTTTATAACCAAACAACTTTACTCAAACTGTCCTTTAAAACAGTATCCTAGAACTGTTTGCTGTGAATGCCAACAACGTTGTCCTTTTTTCCTCTGGGAGGAGAAGGTGAGGGGTGTTATTTAAACCGAAGGCTTGTGTTCACACACCCTGTTAGGACTGTTCCCAGACACAAACTGGTCTGTAGAAAAGGGTTTCCAACAGATGGAGGAGGGATGTTCTGGAAATGGTTTAGAAAAAGGAAATAATAGCAATGAAGAAACAGCTTGATTTTAAGGAATTGCTCACCATGCCTATGGAATGTGCTGTGCTTGGTGGCACTTGCTGTATCAAGAGATGCATTTAAGAGGTCAGGCAGCTGCTTACAGCCCTGTGTCCCTGGCTGGAGGACCCTGAGGCTTGTGGAGACCCTCCCAGAGTGCCTGGAGCTGTTTTCCCCTCGAAGCTGGGAAGGGATGGGCAGATTCCAGGACCGCAGGAGCTGCCAAGCCTGAGGAGCTTCCTGCTGGCTTTGCAGGGTGAGGATCTGGAGGGCAAGGCTGGTGCTGCTGCTCCCACCAGACCTGAGGACAGGAGCTGTCATGCTCAGAAAGCTGATGCCTTCCTGCAGAGACAGGTCAGCTCTCACAAAACCAAGGCAGATCCCACACTGCTCCAGAGGAGCCCAGGGATAACTGAATTGGATGCAGCAGAACGGGAACATCCTTAGGAAAAAGCAGCAGCACAGTTTGTGAAAGGTTTTTACAGGTGTTCTGAACTATCCTTACAGCAGCCAGAGTGGTTTTTCCCCCTCTTTCTGTATCACGGAGAACTCCTCAGTGGTTTAACTACAAACAGGGAAAAAAACAGAGAAGAAGAACTGGGTAAAAAAAACAAAGACCATACTGTTTTAGCAGCCTGAGGTTCCAGGAGACTGTGCTGGGAGCTGTATATTGCAGAACACCCTGTAAGGAAGTGCCTGAAAAAAGGAAACTGGGACCTTGTTTATTTTACTGTTTTCAGGTGTTTCAAAATACCTTTTCAGTGCACCCATAACAATAATCGTCTCACTTGCAGCAAAATTAAGAATTTCTGTTATGATAATTGGCTGATATTAAATATTTTGTCTCCATTTACTCTCCAGTTGCTGAACACACAGACCATACTGGGTAGATCTCCCATACTGGGCAGCCTGTGCAGAGTTATGGTGTGGTGGAATCACAATGGGCAAAACAATTTTTGTGGTTCTGCAGTAGTGGTTTGAAACCAACACTGGAAATGTTTTCTAGAAAGGAACATGTCCCATAGGACTGTGATCAGATTGAAGTTCAGAGTGAGTGTATTATACTTTGGATAGCTTGATGCTTTAAATATACTCTGTATTTTGAACCAAATTGAACTTTTCAGAAGAAAACTGCGAAAGCTTCTAAACTGTTGAATGTTCTCCTGCTGATTTTTGTATCACAACAAAAGCAATCAAACAAGAGACTCAATTTCAAGCAAAAAACCTTTTAATTTTTTCCCCTTACAGTTAAATTATTTTCAGTAGCCTTTTACCCATGCCTTCAGCTGCATGTCACTATGAAAACTATTTTACAATTAACAGTATAAAGTCACTTTTATTGTCCAAGAGCTTTCATTATCCATAACATATTATACTTTTGAAATGGGAATTTGGAAAGGGCTCACATTTTGATGACATTCTCTGGCAACTCTGTTCAAACATGCCTATACTGAGAGAGTTATTAGCATTTTCACTAAAAATGAGAAATTATTTAATGTCTTTGGTAGGAGGAAGTGGTGCAGAATAAAGACAGGTGACAGGACATTGTGGGACACAGCCATGGGGACAAACTGTGTGAGATCTTCTTTGCTCTGAGCTCTCCTGAGTGCTCATTCCAGTCAGAGACACACTCCAGATATCCCACAGAGAGAAAACCACGTCCTGCAGGCTTATTTTCCTTGTGATAAAGCTTTGCCCAACTGTGTAACATCACTCCCTCCTTTTATATATTGCTAGCATGGCTCCAATCCCCACAGAAAGATTTCTCTGAGATCCAGCTGGGAATATGGCATGGGATTTGGTGTCTGATTGAAAATACACTGCTAGCAAAATATATAGCAGTCCAAATAGATCTCCTGCCTTCATTTTACAGCACCAGGGTTGACAAAAAAAAAAAAAAAAGGACAATATTCTTCAAACCCAGCATCTAGGAAGATAAATTTTTAGTTGAAATAAAAAAAAATTAAAATTCTGAAACGGATTTTTAAAAATCTCTTTTCAGTGGAAAGAATTTTTTGTCACAGTTTTAAATTAAAAATAATTCAAAGTAGAAGATTTTTCAGAGACAAAGATTTAAATCTTTTTGCTACCTTTACTTTCCATTGACAGCAGTGAACTTCAGATTGAAAATGAAAGGACAGTAAAGACTTAAAGTAATCTTAATACACATAATGTCATCAGTGAAAGAGCGTCACTGCTGTGATGCAGTTCATTAATTTTCCTCTATGCATTGACAGCAGCACTGGCTGATGTCATTAGAAAAGGGACAGAAGTTGAGACCTTAATGCATAGGGAGAGAGATCCCTGTACCTAAAGTGTGATTTGGGCTTCAGCTCCTGCCCTTGCTTCCTTAATTAGTTGTGCTGTGAACAATCCAATTAGAGAAATAACCAAAGAAGCTGATTAGAGACATCTGAGTTAGCATCACAATAACAAAGTAGTCCTCTGGGCATCAAAACCAATGTAACCTGCTTTACTGAGGATTTCTGTCTTTAACTTGATTCACTAGTTCACCAAATAATCCTAGGGTGTAAACTTACCAGTATTTAATCTTAAGCCTTCCTCTTACTGGGTTTTGAGTGACTTCTGAGTCACTCACTGTTACTGAAACCAGCCACTGTGCTCAGAGTTAGGGACTGAGAAAAAATAATAGCAGTAAAAAATGAATTAAAAACCAAAATTTGCTATCAGGCTTTAATTTTATGGGCAAACTCCATGTCAGTCCCTATCAGGCATTCAGACTCTGCCACCTTTTCTCACTTCATTTACACTCAAGCTTAGATTCCAGGACCAGCTCTGCAGTTTCTGCCTGCAGAGGATCAGATGGAGCAGAGGGCTGAGCTAATGAGGACCCACAGTTCTTAAAATGAAGGCAGGACTGTCACCCAAGGTTTGCACAATTCCTCGTTACAAGACCTGGGATTGATTTCTGGAGTAGTGTGAATAGGTTCAAGCTGTTCTGCCCTTCCCCCCAGATTACCTGATGTTATGGTGAAAGATTCACCATTTTTTCCTGAAAATGAGGCAGGAAAGAATTAAACTTTTAGTGTCAGAGTCAAGTGAGCAAAAAAAGTCTGTGAATTTGGCCCTTTCATGAAGTAATCAGGGTGCTGGGTCTCACGCCTTGGGTTTTGTGTTGTCCTCAAAATATACAGTAGAAAGTCACTGGTCTGAACAAACATTAGGCAGAGAGTCCAAGAGTGTGGATTTCAATCAGAATTTCCTTTCTGAGCATCTGAATGACACCAGTCCCCACAAAATACGTCATTTTTTCATTCTTGGGCACATAAAGCCAGGTCTTACAGTGGGATCAATCATGGTTTGATGAGGGGGAAGAGAACCAACCAGTTTAGTGAAGTGTCTCCTGCTGAGACTGAATACTTGATCCAGGGACTACATTTTTTAGATGAAGGTAAGGCACCAATGGTAGCCACAGCTCACTGGAAAAAATTTATTAGAAAATAGAAGGGTATGAGAGGCACACCCAATTCAAAGTTCTCTAAGTACCAGATCACCATGCAATTCCTTCAGTAAATTTATGAAGCCTTGAATTAATGTTAGAGGGGTTGAGTGAGATTTTGATAGTATTAAGAGTCTTAGAAAATGCCCCCAAAAGATGAAAGGAAGATAAGATGAATGGAAGTTCACAACCAGACAAAAATTTAGGAAGAACCTCAGGACATGTGACCACATGTATCGTGGAGTGAGTGCTGTGCTATGAACTCTGCAAGCAGAAAATGACAGTAGTCAAAAAACCCGTGATTCATCTGGTTCAGCAGTGCTGGGAGTAGGATGGGCAGTTGTGTGCTAATTTTATAACTCTGTTTATCCCAAGCCTCAAGAATGTGTTTAACTTTTTAACTACATGTCAGTAAATTTGCCAAAGGTGAGCACATACTCAGGTTCTCTGCTGAGCCAGAGAATTCTGCCAAAGTGTTGCAAATGACCTAATTTGTCATATTAGTATTGCAAACAAACACACTTGACACTTTTTCCCCAATGTGCACACTAAATGAATGGATTACACAGGACTTTTTCTCTTTAAAGCCTAGAATATAACACCATGGCTCAGTCCTGCCTCCTTTTCTTTCTCCATACTACAGAGTTGTTGAAGTTTATAAGAATATAGACTTGGTTGTTTCCAAGCAGGCAGCAGTATCAACAGAAGTTTTTCAACCCCTGATTCTTCTGCCTGAAAAGTTTTGTTGGGGAAGTCCTTATTTTAGGTTGGCGTGAAATCAGCTGAGAGGAAGGCAATGAGCATTTCACTGTTTGAACAGTTTGAGTGTTTTGCTTGCTCCTCACTCCAAAAATGCTGTCACAGGTGATTAAATAATCTGTACCAACCTTTAGTACTGAGAAGAACAAGACAGTTAAACTAATCTTTCCGAGATTATATTGATTCACATTGATTACATCCCCCAAAGGAAAGAGAGGAAGAAGACAGAAACTGGACAGTGAAGTCTTTATAGAAATTTGACCTGGGAGCAAAACCAAAGTTTTATGAGGAAATATCTGTTGTTTTCTTGTCTAAACAGCCCAAAAGATAAGTCAGAACTGACAAAGTAAGATATTATCATTGTTAGGTATATGTTCCTTCAAGAAGAAAAACCCTTCTTACAGTGTAAGTCTGATGGGAGGCTCCAACAGCTTTAGGAGAACAGAATTCAGATACAGTTTCTTATTATCCTTCATGAAAAGAACACTAAATAAGAATGATGGCTGTGGGAGAGTGAAAAGCTGAAAGAGTTAATGTAAACCTGAAAGAGTCAATGCCTCAAACACTCAGAAGGAGAGAGCAGGAATGTTGCCATGCCAACCAGACAAGGTGTGGTTTGAAAACAGCGTCTTGTGCAGGCAGGACAGAGATTTTCTGACACCAACTTCCTTATCTCGGGTGACTATCTCTAAAAACAAGTTTGATACACACCCCCCAACCCCTTCGGAGAAGTTTGAGAATAACAAAATGTACTTGTGTGAGGAAAAATATCACACCTGAGGGGCTGGGAGTGCCCCGGACCCAGCCCTGGGACAGCATCAGGCCCCGGGGTGCTGACCCGGATCTGTTCTCTTCATTTCCGTTTTCCTGCCTTTCCTTCTTCCTTTCTTCCTCTTCCTGAAAGTTTAAATCAGCGTGCAGCCCGTCTGTCATGAAGTTAAAAGTTGAATCCGCTGCTGCCGTGGGCTGTTCAGAGAACTTTAATCCATGGGCTGTTCAGAAATGTTTAAAGCCTTTCTGCTGTTCAGCGTGTCATAAGGTTTAAATCGTTGCTGCCATAAATAAAACTTTCTATTTGATCGCTTGGGATTGTTACTTGGCTGCCCCAGAGCCGGTGGCTGTCCCAGAGCAGCCTCATGGTACCCAATTGAACTTGATTCTTAATTAAAGAATGTTAAATTCCCCTCATCACACTGTCTGCAGCATCACACTGTCTTTCTGGATTAAATCCACTTACAGGAAGTTTCAACCAGTTTCCTGTTTTCAGCTATACACAGGGCTTTTTGAACAAATCCAGAAGGGAATTGAAGTGAGGATCATGGGGTAGGTGGGACAAGAATCCATCTGAAATTATGGAAATGGCTGAATCCCTTGGTTATCTGCTTTGGAATCAGGTTTGCTGGGATTTTTGGTCTAAAGGTGAAGCAGCTTCCTTGCCTTCAAGAGTATTTTTTTTGCCGTAGTTTTGGATTTTATTTTTTTTTATTTTTTTTAATTATTTATTTTTTTTATTTTTGGATTTTATTTTTTTGTTTTGTTCACACACTTTGACTTTCACATTTAGTCTTTTTCCTGAAACTTGGCAGCTGACTTTGTATGAGTCAGGAGCAGCCAGACAAAAAAAAAAAAAAAAAAGATTTTATTTGTTGGTTTTGGCA
>VZRO01003602.1:31707-80677 GCA_013397915.1 Daphoenositta chrysoptera
TTTTTTTTTTTTAAGCAAGGTTCTGTACTAGTTTTTGGATGCTGCAGTATAGTTATATTCTTCAACTTTTTCTTTCCATTCATTAGGCTCTCAAACTGTATAACCCCAGGAGACTTTGTCCTATTTGTTGTGCAAGCTACACATAACAAAAATCATTGCAAAGAGGATAGGAAGCACCTTGGATGAAAAATAATGGGCTTAGGTTCCTTGCTCAAAGGAATACTGAAATTACCAGGGAATTTTTGCTGATGACAAATTCTGTTGGTCACCAGTGTGGATTGCCCAGAACGAGCAAGAGACTCTCATTGCTTGGGCTTCACAGAACACGTTGGACAGAAATCTGATCGAAATGTCATCATTGCATTTGCTCCTGCCATGGGTAAAGGAAGGACCTTTCCATCAGTCATTTTTCTGTGTCTGTGGAGGGTTGAGGATCCTTGAGGAGTGCTGGCTTAATGGGAGTGGAGCCTGCTCAGGAGGCTTCCAGCACACCCTGGGATCAAACTCTCTCTTCAAAGAAGTTTTGCAGCAAACCAGGAGATCTCATTAAGGTGATATCTGCAGCTTCTGATGCCCTGACATACTTCTCAACCCTGTAGATCAGAGACAAAGTACAATTTAAGATTTCAAGTCTCAGATTTTTTGCTAATTGCTCGTCAGGGAACATTTGCCTCACAGCTTGAATGTAACTGAGTATCATGATGTTTGGATTAAAGAACACTCTTCCTCCCTCCCTTTCAGCAAGACAGGAAACACTTGGCTTTTGTGATTATTTTGCTTCTACTGTTTCCTGTCTTCGTTTTATTTAGTTAGTTATTTTTACTGCTGGAAAAAAAGGCCATAGTTATTTATTTTTATTAGAAGAAAAATAATCACTATGGGTGGAAGAAAAAGCAAGATCTGCAGCAAGAGAAAGTTTGGACTTCAGGTAAATAAAGGAACCACAATGGAGAGAGCATGTGGGCATTAACTAATAAACCTGAAAGCTTCACTTGATAGAACTAAAATGACCAGCTAAAGAGAAATATGCTCTTTTTTTCCCCCTAATCACTAGCACACAAAAGATCAAGGAGGTCTATTACCATCAGATCCCAATTCCCAACAAGAAGGCGGTATAAAAAAAATCAGTCTTGAAGTCAGTTTTGTTTATGAATATCAAATAGTGGCTTTATCACATAAAGAAACGCAAAGAAATGCAAATTTAATGGGAATCACCAAAGGCCAACCTCTCTTCTTCCCCTGCTCCCAGGGCTGATAGAATATCCTCTGAGGAACTTGTATCTACAATGCATTTGTCAGCAGTGTAGCTTCACCCTGAGTTTGGTTCCCTGTAAGTCCTCCCTGCCCCTGTGGCTGGGAATATTCCTGGGAGCCCCGTGGGCTGCTCTGTTCCTTTTGAGACTGGTCACTCCCACAGCAAAAGGCAGATTCTACACAACAGGAAGGCTCCATGTGGGCACAGTTCTGCAGTGCAAGGAAACAGACCCTGCTAGTACCAGACATCAGGATTTTCTCAGGTGGAATGCACCCTGGAGATGTGTATTTTTGTCACTGAATACAAAGGGAAACTTGGCTGACCACCCCACACAGAAAAGCCTGGTGATGGGGAAGATGAATACCAGTGTCCTTGCAAGGAGGGATGGGATTTTGGGGACAGTCAGCAATGTCCTTACGTTCCCTCCAGCAGCACCAGCTCTGTGCCTGCAGATGCAGCCTGGGACTTTTCGTGGCAAGGAGAGCTGTGGGTGACAAACAAATGGAGCCTCAGTAACCACCTCCCGTGGAGTCCAACCCTCAAGTGAACCATCAGTGTAGATTAAGTTTTGGTGTTGAAAACATTTACGTTGGTTGAACAGGAGCTTTTTACTACTTAAAGAGTGAGCACTGGTACTCTACATGAAATTTATGTCTACGAACCAGTTACTTGTTTTGGGGGAGAAATTTGTGTCTGAGAAGCAACTCCTCCACTGCAAGTACTAATCTTAGTCACTGCTCCAGCTGCTGTCAAAACAACCCCTCCACTCCGGTCAGATCAGCTCTTCTGTTTATTTACCACAATTTTCTGATTTCTTGACTATAATGTGTTTAAATTGGACAGTATCACTGCATGAGGGACTTCAGTATTTAAGTTAATAATCCATTTGATTCCCTCACTGAAAGATTTTCTGTTGCTCTGAGAATGTTTACGGTCTGATTCAGTCCATTTTTGTGCTTGCTGCAGTCACAGTCATGCTCCTGGCTCAGTCACTTCATGTAGCCTCACACTTTGCATTCTTTAGGTCTTTTGATTACCCATAAGCCTACAAGTGTTTTTAGTGCTTTTCTCCTCCTCATAAACATCTCATTATTTCTCACCCTTATGGGCCCTGACATCTGAAGTTGTCCTCATTGAAATTTCATTTTAACTCTCCTCTAATTTTCTTTTGAAGATATAGGTCCTGTGCAGAACTAATGTTTTTAACACTGGTAATTATGCTATGTGTCTTGGAAAAAAAAATACACCTAACAACCTTCTTGATCATACTCCCTGGTTAGTATTTTTATCTGACACTTAAATCCCTTGGTTGCTGTATTAGGATGGAAGTAGTCCAAATTAGGGGTGTGTTGCCACTGTGATATGATCACCTAGTTAATTTCTGACAGGCCCTTAGAGATTGCTTGTTTATTTGCTCTAATTATTTCTGAGGACAATATTCCTGTCACCTTCAAGCTGTGCATATACACTGTGCAACAAGGAAGTCTTTTAAAACTGGACAATAAAACAAATTTTACTTTCTTAATAATATTGACCTAGCCCATAGACATAATTAAATTTTCTCCCTCACCCATATACATTGTAGTTTATACTTGTGTAGAGAAACTGTGATTTTGCATTAATTTTTCATTCAGTAGTAACATAGACAAATATCAATTGTGGTTGAAACTTGTGTTATATCTGACTAAAACTCATTGGCAAAATTCTTTACAGAGCTTCAAATGACAGGTTCTCTGCTTATTGTCCTGGTTACCTGTTAACTTTGGTTAACACTTCCCTCTGCGAGGGGTCACTAGATGACTTAGTGAATTAGATTTAATTAGATTTAATTCCTCAATTATTTGCATGGTGAACTTAATCAAAGCACAGCACATCTCCCTTTTGGAAATTTCCTTCCTCTGCAAATCTTGATGCAGGTAGAAGGAGTAAAGGAAAAGCAAAAAATCTTGTCAGTACCCTTAATCTTCATGATGTTAGATCAAGAAGACTGAGGAGAGTAGAAAGTACCCTTGTTTCGTTTTTCATTCAGAATGTTATGGTTTTACAAGTAATTCTTTACAGTTCAGTAAAATCTAAAATCCCTGGAGAGCACTCCTGGCAGGGTGTTAGATTAATCATCATTTTGGACTGCCATTCCTTAGGACCTGCTCTGCAGATCACTGGGGCTTCACAGAGATTCTTCTCCAAACTTAAGTTACGTATTTGGCTCCATCTTATTGGTGAGTATCAACATCAGAGCAATTCACTCGTGTTCCTTTTACAGGTAACAGAACTCTGACAGTCGCGGTGGTTAATGGAAACTGGGGTTTGATTCATCTCAATCAGAAGTGAACATTCAAAATGGGTCAGATAAACTGCGCACTGAAAATTCATATATTTCTCTTTTGATCACAAAGGAAGGCTGACTGACGGTCTCAGAAACAGACATACAGTGCTTTTTAAATTCGGGTAAGATGAATCACAAGGACTTGTAGATGGAAAAGTGAAATTGGCTGTGATTCACCCTTCTCAAAAAAAAAAAATCCATTCTAAATTGCTGCTGCGATTTCCAATAAAAATGATCCTTCAGTGTCATCACAGGGGAGACCATGCACTCCTAGTTTTTAGATATGCTTTATTACATGCTGTATTGTTGTATAGCTGGAGGATTTCCCCCAAATTCACTGTTAAATCTATTTTGACCGTGGTTTGAAGAAACCCAAGTTGTAACTGTTGGAAGGAACAGTCATCAAGGAAACATCCTTAATGACCTCAGAGAACCCTGTATGGTGTGTAATCTCCCCAGAAATCAACTTTCCATCCTCAGTGAGGCTGTCCTTTAATAGCAGGTGTTGCAGCTGGCGTTGGTACAGGTTTTACTTGATTCAAGTAGGAGATTTTCAATATTGTGCAGTTTGGAGCCTTGAAAGCAACAGCTTTTCTGGCTCTGCTTGTCCTCCAGCTGAGGAGCTTTTTTATAAAAGGACCCTTTCTCCTCTGAAAATGTCAGTCACAAAAACCTAAATGTTTTTGAGTGTACTGATTTCACCAAAACTGTGCTGAAATGATCCCTTAGCACAGGCTGGGATGAGCCCAAATGAGAGTGATGTAAAAAATAACTCAATAATCCGAATACCTTTCAGGAATATGGGTGATGTAACTTCAATTCCCATGGTGAGACCGAATAAGTAAACTTTCACACTCTGTACAGCCTAGGTGTGTGTCTGCTGCAAACAACTATCATCTATTCTTGAAGAAGAACATAAATTATCTTTTCACAACAGCAGTTAACAGCTCTTCTTTTCCCTCTGTTTTCCCCCTTACTGGCCCTGCAAGCAGTGGGACTCTGTACTTTTTTACCTGCTTGGGATAATGCACCAAATATTAATAATATACAATTATATATCAAAAAGAAAAAGCTGCCTTTGCCACCCTTTCAAATGTCATTTAAGAAAGGAAAGATTTTTAAAGTATAGAAAGTTGACAGTGCTTGGGGAGCACTGGAGAGAGTGACAAATAATTTACTAGGCTCAACTCCTGATAAATGGTGAATGCTTGTTCTGTTTGACCAAAATATAGCTTTGATATGAGTGGTTTTGGCATCTTACTGCCTTGTGAGAAAAATTACACAGCTTCAGGTTTTGACTCAAGCAGATGCTCTGTGCCTTATACAGGTTTGTGTTTTTGGAGCTCCAGTCCTCATTCTGTCTTTAATCTGCTGCTGGTTTCAGTAGCAATGAGAAACAATCCCCAAATAAAACAAAATAAAAAAGAAGTAAAAGGAAGTTAAAAGCACCTAGCTATTGACTTTTAAAGAATTCTTCTTTTGACTTTTAGAATGACTTGAATAGAATGGCATTAGCAGAATGTCACTGGGCAATAAACAGACAAACAGCGCAGTTCTGCAAAGTCAGGGACTGCGAAGTTTCCCATCCTTCCCTCTGCATCACTAACAGTGACAGCTGCCAGGAGAGGAGGGAAAGATGGATCTCCAGGCTGGGAAAGCAGAGGGGAGGTCGCTGGAAGGGAAAGCCAAGCAGCACAAAGCTCATCTTTCAGATGGAGATTTCCTGCAGCGAGGGCCTCGTACCCTGCCAGCCAGGGAGACGTGGAGGAGTCCAGGTGTGAGGGAGCTCAGCTCCCACCATCCCTCACTAACCTGGAAACCATCACCACAGGTTTCAGGCAACTCCCGTGTTCCAATGGGATTATCCTTAGAAAGCAGTTGTGGGGTAAGTGTGTGCAACTTCCCCCATGATTTGGGAGATCTTTGGGACCCAAAGGCAAGAAAGAAAAAGAGTCTCAAAGCAACATGAGTTCCCAAAATTGGATTTAGATAAAAGAAGTCCAAGCTATCCTTTGCTTTTTAAGGTTTTCAGCATGGCTGATTTTGATTGTCAGCATTAAGGTCAGCATTAAGAGACCCTATTTTCATAACATTATGAGCTTTTTTGTTCTGGAATCATCTCCATTAAAGGCTGCTGACAGACACCCAGCAAGAGCACAGGACTGAGTGGGATAAACGGGAAGCTGGATCCATTTGTCCGGTGTTTCATGTACCAGTTTAATTTTGAAAGCATTTATTTTCCCTTCATTCGGGTGGCCTCTTTTCAAGAGTATCCTTCCAAATCTTCCCCCTTTTATGGAGTCTTCCAATTAGCTTTAGCTTACAGCATCTTGAAAACAACACAAAAACACATTAAAGCAATTGCAATTTAAAAGAAGAAGTGATTAAAATACTTCTAATTGAGGCTTTTCTGGAATTGCCACCGCCACTATTATTTCCAGTATTTCTTGTTGGTTCTTTGTTTATCTAAATAGAATTTTAAATTTCCATCCTCTCACTTCACTACCTGCTAAACTGAGAAGTTTTCCTCCAGAAGTGGTAAAACTGTATTTACTGCTTATGCTGCAGGTAGGGAAGTGCTGCAGGATATTTTAGTTTCCTATTGAAATTCTCATCATGGGACACTTTTCAAGGAAATCATTGGACTAGACTGTCAATCAAAGATTATATGGTAGATCTAGTAATTATTAATTTGGTAATCTTGTTATTGCTAACAAGAAAAAAACCCCAGTTTTCTTAAGCAAAAAAAAAAAAATGTGCACTTAATTTAAATTCTTGAAGTCCTGCAAGTGTATGGAAAAGGCTTGCCTGAAATGGTCAGTCATTTTTGCTTTTTTGATTTTAAGAACTTGATGTGTAAGAAACATATTCCAACTGGAGACTGCCCTGTGAATCATTAAATGCTTTCTTGAAACCCAGGCTTAACTGCTTATTTGAATGTGGAAGTACTTGAATTGTATGTGCAAACATTGTAACAGTAGTTAGGAAAAAAGGGTTTATTTTATGTTTTACCATGCAGATAAATGCTTAACTTTTTAGAATAGCTGTGAACAATTTTTAGTTATGCTTATTCACAAGTGTATTGACTTACACTTACTTGACAAATGTATTGTCTTATATCTAGAGACAAGTCTCAGCTATTTTGCTTTGCCTCCTTCCCTGTGTTCCATTGTGATAATAGCAAATATTCGGAACACTTGCATTTAAAAAATGAGAAAATGCTGCTTTTTTGGCCTCTGTCCTATAATGACACTGAAACATTAAGGCTTCACCCTGCTGTGTCACCTGTTCTCACATTTGCAGCCGCTGTTCAGGTCAGTACAACACCATTTCTCTGTACTTTCTTACACACAACACTGCCTTTTCCTCGGGACTTTCATCCTCTCACTGTTTTGCCCTTCCTGGTTTTCCCTCCAAACTTTTACCGATTTCCAGCTGTGGTTTTTAGTGCTTGGTGCTTATGTGGACATTTCCATATGGAAAGAAGGAACTGGACTGGAAGGTACTGAATACAAGAGTGTCTGCTTATACCTTCCAGGACATCTTAATTGAAATAGAGGAGAAATTGCATTTTTATAACTCCACCTAGAGTGCATGGAAAGCTATTTCCAATGTAAACAAAAAACCCCAAACCAATCAAACAAAAAAAACCCACCAAAAACACCAACAAACCAAAAAAACCTCAAAACCCAAGCAACATAGAAAAATGACCAATAAAAAACCAGACAGATTGTGTCAGTGTCCACGCGATAAAATAAATACATTTTCTTCTTTTATATGTATATAAGTATATGAAAATATTTGTTTTCTGTGTATCTATTTTTGTTTTCTAAAATAAAATTATTTATGTTCATATAGATGCCCTTAAGACCATACGCATCTTTGACATATTCAGCACTTAGTAAACTTTAACCAGTTCTAGTCATTGGCCAATGCACATGGAAACACATTTTCCTCAATGCTTTTCATCTCTGTTTTTTCACAACACATCCAGATGGAGGAAGTTTGTGTTCAAAAGTATTTCATATTTTCTTGTCAATATTCTTTTGCAGAAGTTACATTTATGTAAAATTCAATGAACTCTTTCACAAACACAGCTGAAAAGACTTCCACATTGTACAACTTTACTGCTTGGTGTCTATTCAATAATTTAGAAGAAGCAGTTTGAACTACGTAATTTTTTAGACACTTTGACAGAAAATATGTCTCATTTAAGAAAAATGATGCTTTTTTTCACCTTTGTAACTCAGAAATGCATATTGATGCTTTTAGATTGCAGACCAGAGACCTGTCTCTGTTAAGTTGAACAGAAAATGATATGGTTAGAAATAAAAAGGTTTTAAGTAGGCCCAATTGATCTGTCCTGTCAAGATTCCTAGGGGGAAAAAGAAAAGAAAGAAAAAAGAGCTACTAAGTCAATGTACTTTTATTTTGGTTTTTTTTTTTTTTTTAGGAGGTAGACTGCAGTGCTCAAAGCCTCATCCCTTAAGATTTCCCAAGGAAAAAAAAAAAAGAGATTGAAAACTGCTAAAGTAGTAAAAGACTGAAATTTTTATGGGAAAAATAATCAAGATGGAGAACTACTTCCACGAAAGATTCCAGCCCGTGGGATGAAGCAAGAATCTAAATGGAGAGATATTTTTCCTGCTGGTTTGTTTTGGCTGTTGTTTTGTCAGTTCTACATCTACCAGGGTCAGTTTTCCTTCCATGTTCCCCTCGTTTAGGGGAACACAAGGTGCTCCCTAGAATCCGTCCAACTTGCCTGATCCATACAGACAAGATAGTGTGAGTAGGGCTGATGTCAAGTCTTTTAAAGATGGATGTAAGTGTTTTTCTAATAGAATCCATCCTGGCTGAATTCCAGCTGAATCTCCAGAAGCAGATAGTTTGTAGAAAATTGTTGTGCAGTCAGGCAGGAAATTACAGTTGGAGAGAATTGTTTTCCTGGCTTTATTTTAGACCAACTTCTCTTAAAATATTTAAGTTCCTTATTTCTGAACACGTGTGGAATCCAATTGATTTTATTGTCACACATAAAGAAAATAGTGTGGAGTTTTTCATCTGGCACCACTGGGAGAGGCAGGCAAACAGAATTAATATTTCTCACATGGAACAAAACACAGATGATTGTATTCCAAACTGGGCGATTATGATAATGATTCACCTGCAGGATTTGCATGAGATGGCTGTAATGGAAGCAACTGCTACAACTCCAAGCTATCAGCTATCTGGGAGCGTTTAGAAATCAGAGTTTATTTTCTCTTCAGTCTCTGCAATTGCCTTTTCCTAAAATATAACCCTGAGGGTGCCTGCTACTCCAGCACTCGTGCTTTATTGACTGAAGTTTCTTTGTTTCTTACCCAGTTCTGAAACCTCATCCTGGCTCATATTGGCTCTCTGCATTGGCTTTATGATCTCCTTTGATAGCCATGCACTCACTCTGCCTTCAAAAACTCCTTTATATTCCCTGGCCAGAGCTGCTCAGTGGGAGGCTTAGTCCATATCGGACTGTTGAAATTGCTGCTGATTTCAAAACCTCTCCCTAAAATGTACCTCCTGCGTGTCCTGCCCCTTGCAGGGCCACCCCCCCTCAGGGGAGAAGAAAGATTTGTGTCTCGATTCAGGGAAAGAGAAAATTGTAAGAAAATAAGAAGAACATAAAGCTACATACTTTATTCCCTGAGCCTGCAGACTTTACCTTTCTGTTTGTTCTGTCCCTACTCGCTCAAGCATGAATGCAAGAGTGCTGAATTCCAAGAGTGTATGTGAGGAAAAAGGGCATCCTCACCTCTGCACTGGTTTGCTGTGCTCGGGTCTTCCCTTTATCCACAAAGCCTCTGATTTGGGATGGCTGATGCCCAAAAGGCAGCTTTGTGTTCACTCTGACATCTGCCTTTGCCACAAACATCCCTCATGTCCCTGCACTGCATCTTGTCACCGCATCCAGCCTTAAAAGGGACAACCCACGTGTTTCCTATGTCAAGTTAGAGATGGCATTACTCAAATAAGAAAAGCTGGGACAGCATGTAACTACTCCTGAGCAGTTAAAATTAGAATTTCCCCTTCAACAGCCTTTGGGCTGTGACAGTCAGGCAGGTGTTGGGGTGACAGGGCTGTCAAGGGGCAGCCACAGGTGGCCCTGTCCCAGATACCTCCTTTGCCAATGTCTGTGTTTGTGCTCAGAGTGAGCTGAGCCATGAGGTAAAACCTGCCATCCATCCTCCTTGAGAAATTTTAAGACATCCCAAGGGGCTTTCAATGGCTTTTCAAGTCCATGAGATGCATCAGTTGGTTAACATGGGCCTGCAGAAGGTGAAAAGAAAGAAATAAAAATGCAAAGTGCGTAGCAGGATGATAGAGTTATATGAATAAAGCTGCTATGTAGCTGGCACTTCAGAATTTGCCAGTCAGGGGCTTTTACAGTTAAGTTTTTCTCTTACTGCTTTCAATGTTGGAAAGACATCTTTGTAATGAAAAAGCTAATTTTTGCTGTTAAAGAGAGAGACACGCATATTTCTTCCAAACTGCAATTAAAAAATGGTGACAGGGAAAAGGAAGGAAAAAGGAAAAAATGGTGACATATCAAAAGGAAGCTCCAGTCAGATCTTAGTATGAGACCTGCGAATATACAGGGTGAGAATCACAGGTGGAAGTAAAAGATCAGCAAACAGCACTGGAAAGGATCCAATCCTCCTTAGTGTCCAGGACTAAAGATTAACATTCCCTCCAGGTTATCTTGGAGCGACTCAGCTGTCACAAAACCCTTCCTCAAGCTCCTTAAGGTCTACTCCTGGCTACTGTCACATCAGCATGTGAGGTTTGGCATTGCTGTGCCTGAGCTCATCCATGGATTTAGCACCTGGGCTCTTTATTCCTGATCTGCTTTGAGATCTTTTCTTATTTCAACCCGTCTGGTTTTGCCTCCATTCAGCGGTGCAGAGTTAAGACTTCTAAAGCTTAATTTGTGTTTGCCCAGGATATAGAAGAGCAGAGCTCTGATCTAATCTTGTGCTTCCTGTAGTTTTTGCATTATTTGCTTTGTAGAAGACTAGAGCCTGAGCTCTTAAGAGCAAAAAAATTCCAGACCTCTTTTTAATACTTGAAGTGGAAGTTGTCATTATTTCCTCTCACTTTTCTAAGACATTATCCAGCACAGCTTTGCAAACGAGCTGGTGACAGGACATTTGCTCTGGGTAGTTGTAGCTTCTATCAATAGTGTTTTTATCAACAAAATAATAATTCAGGTGAGACTTTGGAGTGTTTTGTGGTTTTTTTTCCTTCACAGCCAAACTATAGACTTTTACTTTATAGCCAAACTATAGACTTTATTCTTGTGGCTGGCAAATTATATCAAGGTAGACAACACAGGATGTGTCTATCTATTGGTCTTTTTCTCTCTTTTACTTATTTTAATAGCAAAACATTTGACAGCAATGCAATGGCAAATTAAATCCAGAAAACCACCCAAAGAAATCAACCTTTAACAAGAAAAGGAAAACAGCAATTTACCTTTTATTGGAAAATAAAACAAACGGAGACAAAATAACAGAGTTCCTTCCTTCTGTGTTCTGAGAGCCTTGATTAAAAAGGGTGATAAAGTGGTGGCTAATAATGAGAAGGAAAGGAAAAGTTTATTAGATTTGTACTACTTGCATAAATATGTGTTATACATCCAAAACACGGTTGTTGGCTGAATACAGAACATAACACAGAGGACTCTAATCCATTTTTCATCAATAAACCAGTTCTTGTTTTTAACCCTGAAACTCTAATCCTGGTCCAGCCAACCTCATACAGATTATTCTTTATTGCTTATGTCAGGGCAAGAAAGAGAGGCCAGTGGAGCACTGGACCACACCAGAAGAAAGTTTCTGCCACTTTTTGGGTCCTCAGTAGATTTTCCCATGCCAGGTGAGTGGCTGTGTCCTCACATTCCTCAGCAGACACTGGCCCAAGCTGGTCTCCAGAAACTGAGGCTGAACTGCCTCAGTGTCACCCTGCTGAGAATTCCTTATCAGGAATTTGGCCACTGGCCTGCAAAATGAACTGCCCACCCAGCCCATCTCCTTGGGGGATCTTTTTCTACTTAATTTCCTGTTTAGCCTAAAGAAAAATAATTGCTTCTTTTAGATGTGGTTTCACAGAATCACAGAATCTGCTCAGTTGGAAGGGACCCACAAGGATCATCGAGTCCAGCTCTTGGCCCTGCACAGATGAACATCCACTAAAAGAATTCAGATCTACTATTTAATCAGTAAAATCCCAGGCCAACAACCCTTACACCATTTACATCACCCTTTGTACATTTGTAAATGTCCAGAAAGAAAAATGTTAAAATTCAAATCTGAATTATTTCATCAAATCACAAGTCTATTTTGTCTGAGCTGGAATTTAAACAAGAAGTTTTTCATTTAAATTAATCCATTTCTCTCAAAAATTACTGTCTGAAATATGTGTACTCCAAGGTGAGCTATTGGTCCCTGTGAAATCAATGTCAAAACTGTTATTGGCTTTATTGGCACTGGAGTTTTCTCTACACCCAGCTGCCCCACTCTATGCTAATTTACTGGTTGATCTGTTCCATATATTTTTATTTATGGTTTTGTTTAAAAATGCACTATGGTATGCACTAGAAGTCCCAGAGTTTTATACTTGGCTGCTTTCTGTTTCTCAGGGCCAGTACCCCGTAGCATTCCTGACATATCATCAGTCTTGAGAAAGTTTTTATCCAATAAAATTAAAATAGGGAAGGAGTAGAAAGGAGTGCTTATAAGTAATATATTTCATTTACTTCAGACTTAAGTCTTGCAACACCAGCTGAAGTAATTTGGGATTTATTTATTTGCTTCATTTGCCTGTTACCTTTTTTTCCTCCTTTTTTCAGGGTAGACTGTCTTTCTTCTCTCCAACAAACCTAACCAGCTCTCATGTTTGGTGCAGATATCTGCTTCTATAAAAGAAATTGTCCCTTCTGATGTTTATGTCATGAAAAAATAAAGATTTGGTTTGTGGAAGGTTGATGTACATTCCTTGGTTCTTAGTGTGGACCCATAGGGTCAAAATAAACTGGGATATACTGGAGTATGTACTAATCCATCATTGCATCTGCTGGCACACTGTGAGGTGAAAGAGAAATGTAATTTTGGGTTCTAAATTTTCATCTCAAACATTATATGCAAATACAGTCATAAATATGTATCAACTGGAAACAGTTCATCTCTAAGATTTAAGGAAACCAGAAAGTCTGAACATATTGAGCTATCCCATAATAGAGAAATGCAGGTAAATTAAGAACAGGTAGCAATTCAGAAAGTTAAAAATAAAAAGTCATCCAAAGTTTAAACCTCTTGAGAAGGCTTTGAAAAAAGCTAACAATAGAGCTCCTGTAAAACATAACAAAATAAAAATAGATGCTGTAGTTGCTGGATAAAAATAGTGTAGATTTAATGCTTCTTGAAACAGATGGCTCTAAAACTTGAGATGACAAATTATGATTTGTTCAGCCCAAAAAGAAGTCTTTCCAAAGGCTCTGTGAATTGTGATAACAGTGTTAGAGATGACCTTGAGATGGGTTTAGATATCTTCAGACTTTTATTTTTGTGAATCAAAATCAGGTATTAAAACCAAAATAAAACAGGGATTACCTAAGAACTTTACTAAGATTTAATTTCTTGTCCTAGGAGTAGTGGTAGGGGAAATAGAAGAGATCTTGTCTTTGATTCATTTTAATTCTTTCAGTGTAGTATTTTCAGTCATGAAATGTAGTATTTTCAGTCACCACATTCATCATTCCCCAAAAGGAGCAGCCCACTCCACCAGAGAATTAAAGTTTCTTTTCTGCTGGTGTGTCACTCTTGTTTCAAATGTGGGGATGGAGGAAGGAATGAAGCACCCATCCATACACACTTTTTTTCAGATGTTGCTGTGCTTCAAAGTGCAAACCCATTTCTTCAACATAGACAAAGATCTATAAACCTCTTCTGAAGATTTTCCAGAATGAATTTTCCCACTAAAATTATCTCTTAACGGGCTGGTGGATAAGAATAATGACCAGCAAAGCATTTAATACTCCCCACACCTGTGCTTTGCTGATGGCCTTGAAATGCAACAAGGATTCCCGAAGGAAATGTACAAATTATGGATTGATTCACTTTGTGTTCCTCCACCCATACTCTGCTGCAAATCCAGGTTGATTTAATACTCGTATGAGACTGGAATAATGCAGTCCTAAACGTAACCTGTTACCTGTAAGTTAATAAGTAAATAAAATACTTTCAGGCGTCTGTTTTATAAAAAAATCCCAACAGAACAACAAACACTTTTAAAATTAACCTCTGCCATGTATAGATTTTCATATTTTCAGATTAAATAAATTGCAATAATGATTGTACATATATAAAAAGCTTAATGTTTCTTATAGCAACTATCTTTTTGCAAAAAGCTTTACAAGTATTAATTAGTAGTAATAAAATTTATTATTCTTGTGCCTAAGAAATAATCAATATTATTGTATCCAACAAGTTAACAAACTGAATTATTGAGACTGTGCTAGGAAGAAGGCTGGGAAATCTATAACCGTTCTGAATGGATGTTCTGTATTCCTGAATTTTACCTTTTTTGGATGGTGATGGAATAAGAAGGGTTTTCATTAACTTGGGAAATGATTTGTCTCTGCTGTAGCAGGCTCTGATAGCGTGTGCACAGCAGCACCTCTCTCCTTTTGCCCCTCTGTGCTCAGCATTGGTCTCTCCATTCGAGTGAAAAGTAACAAAGGAATCAGCTGCTGTAATATATCTCACAGGCCTGAATTTAGTGCAAATTGAAGAGACAAGGTAAGATGTGAAAAGAGTAAGGTAAATCAGATGGAATAAATGGATCTGTGAGACCAGAGGAGGGACAGGTCTGGAAGAAACCATCATTCAGCACCAAGTCCCAAGAAAATTGTTCCTTATCAGCTTACCATTTGTCCTTCCTTGGCTGTGAAATTTGATTCTGCTTTCTGAGTCACATCCAGTAAATAACTTGATGCCCTTTTCCTATTTGTTCACACCACTAACTGGAATGGAAAAGGCATCATGGTAGAAAATGAATTGCCAGTGGGACAGAATGTGGGCTGTAGTGTATTACAGATGTGCCCGGTCTTGCTCACTAAGCTGCAGCATTGCCCTGAGATTTAAATGTCTGAAATTAAAACTCTGCCAGCTCATACTTTGCTTTTTCTATTTCAAGAACATGTGGAAAATGATTTTCATAAGCAACTGCTTGTTAGTGGCAGCCACCCAGCTGCCATAAGAAATGGGATACAATATATTTTCAGAACATGAAGATGGCTGTGCTAATGAATCAGGCACAAGTTCCATCTTTGGATCTGTATCGTGTCTCTGTGGTCAAAATCAGATGCCAAAGGAAAGGTATAACAGGGAAATATGTGATGTTGTCCTCACACTGCTAAATGTTTCAGTACATTGGAGAAAACTCTCTTGCATGGCCACAGGAGCAGCTTCAGCATCTGGTTCCTCAAAATCTCCCCACTAGTATTTCAGTCAAATATTTTGTGAGAAAATACCCTCATGATCCATTTAAATGTGCTCACTGTCCAGGCAGCCACATAAAAGCAAGATTCCTTGTTTTTAAATACAAACTGTGAATGAGAGTTCAGCGTGAGATATGCTTTCTAAAAGGGCAGTTTTTGTTCTAACTGACCTGAGATTAGAGCATTTATTTTCTGGATAAATGTATAGTCAAGTGCTGAGGAGAAATGGCACCGTTTCAGATGGTTTATTAGTGGTGGGTGAACTTGTACAGCCCAATTTCAAATCCACTCCAGCTTTACAGTGTGGCTCATATTTTGTTTAATATAGACTGTAAAGAAAGGGACAGAAAGGTGGTGAGCTGAATCATGCCTGGTCACTGAGTCTGCTCACCAGTGGGGACAAGGATAAGACACGGGTCACTTCCCCTGAGCCTGCTGACTCCTACATCTGCCCTCTTCTTGATGGCCAGGTGAAAAGCAGCTGCTATGGCAGCTGAGGTTTGTCAGGTTATAAAACCAGGCATTGGCATTCTGCTCACTTCGTCCTCAGTCATATCCCTGGGATAAAGCAGTTAATTCAGGGAAGAAAATGTGATCTAGAGGAATCAGTGGGAGTTTCATCACTAACTTAAATGGTGACTGAATCTCACCCTACTTTTTGGCAGGGCTTGTGTCTGTGTTAAGCCTAAATGAAAATGTAAAGCCTGGCTCTTGCTAGTTATACCCGAGCCTGAGTCTGGCTGAGGAAAGCCTGGAACTGAGAGAGCAGCAGGAGTCTCTGTTTCCTTGCCCAGGAGCAGCGTTGAGTCCGTGGTCAGTGCTCCGTGAGCAGGGGGAGGAGAGGGATGAGGGGAGTCCCTCCGGACTCTGCCGTGGGACTGGGGCTCTTTAATGTCATTATCAATGCCAGAGGGTGGCATCGAGTGCACCCCCAGCACCTTTGCAGCTGATGGGAAGCTGAGCCAGACAGGGGACACAAGCACAGAAAGGGACCATCCAGAGGGACCTGGCCAAGCCTGAGCAGTGGGACTGCGAGAACCCAGGGAGGTTCCTCAAGTTCAAGGTCCTGCACCAAGGACAGGGCAATTCAAGGATCATGGAGGTTGGAAGAGACCTTCCACATCTTCTAGGTCTTCAAGGGTGTCAAGGAGCAAAATGGATCAGTGAAAGAAGAGGACTGGATTTATTTAAGGGAGTTATTGTGACTGGTACCATCAGGAGTCCTAACATCCCCCTCCAGCAAATGAAGCCTTCAAGCTTCATATTAAATATTTTCTTTGTGTACAATGGGTCATGAACATTGCATTTTCCCTTCTCTCTCCATTCCCAACACACAGTTGGCAAGGTTAGAAGCTCACTGAATCCTGAACATGTAAAGAAGGAGCTGCAAAGCATTTGAAGCCTCTCTTCTAGTTTTATAAATCTCCTATAATTTCAATATTATCCCCTTTTTTAAAAGGAATCACCTAAAAAACTACTCCTGTGTATACTGTCAGGTCATTAATCAGCCAGCTAATCCTTTCCTGATAATTTGGCACTGATGTTTCATTTGCCAAAGAGTAATGTATCCTAAAAAAGAAAAATGAAAGACGAGAGTATTTCAGGAGATGTGCTAAATCAATTCTTTTTAAAGCCTTCCTGCATGACTCAATAATTTTTATTTCAAGTTGTTCTGTTGTTCCTATGTTCTACCTCACATCACTGGTTTCTGGACATCACTGCTTACAGTGTTTATGTGTAGTAATATTTCCTAAAATTTACAGAATAAGCAAAAATACTGGATTGGTAGGGTCTAATCTACAGACTACAGGTTATTTTTCTTCTGAGGACTCATCAAATACATTTCTTTCCATATACCTTAAAAATATCCCTATTTTTTAATAGAACACTTAGGGTTTTTTCCCAAAATAGTGAAGGTTCTTTAGCTCAAGTTTCTGCTAAGCATAGCAATGCCATCCTTTCTTACTGCAAACACTGTTTTTTGTTATTTCATTGTGTCCAGCCAAGTGTAAGGATATGTTCACATGCAGACATTTAGAACTGGGATGCCAGCATCTTTGACTCAAAGCAAGATTTGGCTGATTCTATAAATATTATTTATCAGTGGATCAGTTGATTACCTTGACATTGTTCCATGGAAGCCATTGAAGATAATCTGACTTTTCCCATTGCCCAAGTGTTCATTCAGCATCCAAGTCTGAGAAACGGTGTGCAGTTAAACCACTGGGATTTGAACACAGCCTGCTCCAGAGCCAGAAGCAGCAGCCTGGTCTAGAAAGTGAAGGTTAAACAGAAACTCTTCAGCTGCAGCTAGAAATGGATCCTTGCTGTGAGCTGTCTGAGGGTCCCTGAGCCACAGAACTCCAGCAGATATCCCTGCTCCTTGGAGGCAGCAGAGGCTACACACAACACCCTAAAAATCCAAAATGGCACGAGGTGTCCACATATGAACCAAGCCCTTGGCTTTGTGAATTGGATTTAGAAAAAGGTCTGGGATATGCTCAACCCTTCCCACCCCAGACACTGCTGTTGGTCAGCCGAGCTCCTCAGGCCACACAGGAGTTTGGCTGTTTTTTATCAGCTGAGAAAAGGATCAAACACTTGGGGAAGGTGTGCAGTGCAGAGCAGGACCTGCTCCATCGATGCTGAGGTTGGCACTGGCTCCTGGTAACTGGTCAGGGTGGTTCCAGGGGCAGGAGAGGTATCCAGGTGGATATATAGAATCAAATCCATCTTCTCTCTTGTCCCTAGTCCAGTTAAATAACTTCAGTCCAGTAATAACTTCACCATCAGGTCTGCAACAATGATGCCTTTAAGGCCTCCAGCTATTTCAGTGGCTAGAAAACCCATGCTGATCGAGTGAGGTTTCAATTCTCTCAACCAAAGAATCTCCACATCTAAGGTGAATACTTCAACTACAAAGTTAATGAATTGAAAGCACACTTATTTTAGGCAGTTCATCTTTTTCAACTCTTATCTGCACCGTGGCACTCAGAGGCAGATCTGCTGGCAGTTAGGCAATTGTAGGGATCAAGTGTTCCTCTGTCTGTGGAGAATAATTTGCCTTTGCAGTTTAGAATAATCACACATATGATGGGAAAAATTAAAAGCAGTGCAAAAAGATATATTTGAACACTGTTTCATATATTAGGGTCTTAAGTATTAAAAAGTAAACCATAACTATGAGTTAAGAATAATACAAGTATGCATCTATGCAGGGTCACATGTAATGCACACACATATCACAGGAACACATTGAAACAGTACTTTCCACTTTTTCAAATCAAGGGTTCAATTTAGTTTCAGTTATCTCTGCTTTTTGACCTCTGTGGAGCGATTTGGAGGAATCCATCAAGTTCTGGAGCACATACATGGCTGGTGAGATCCAATATCTAAGTTTCCTGTCTCTGGAACTAGCCAGTAGCAAACCCTGGGAGTCTGGGCATGTGAAAAAGGTGGTAATCCCTGGAGTGCTCTCTTGCTCTGCTGCTTTTTAGGCTTTAGCCTGTTGTGGAGCCACAGCTGATGTTTTTATACTGAAAATGACCTGTTGTTGTGGTCAGGAGAAGAGTTACCATGCAGAAACACATGGTTACTCCTGAGTGGTTCAAGTCAAGCTCTGCACAGCTGAGGGAAAATATTAAAATCCATAATTCCAGTCTCAATCTAATCCGGTACATCAGTTCTCCAATGACTATTCCTTCACTCAGAAGATTTTTAGTGTGTAGATGGGAATGTTGCACTCTAAGGGGATATCTCTCCTAGAAATAATATGAAGTGGAAGATAGTTTTATTTGGACAGTGATCCAAGCAGGGATTCGTTGGACCAGATGGCTAGAGATGTGCTAGACACTCCAGGGTCTGTAATTACGGGGCTGGATGAAGTTGCCAGTGCTGTCTGTAGATTTGTTTAATTTTTTCTAATGCATATGTCTACAATAGGTTATGCAAATCACACTGCTAAGCACCCGTCATTCCCCATCAGCTCTTGGGAGAGGAACTGAGAGGTAATTACACAGATAATAGCAATGTTGCTGCCATAGAGAGAACCCCCAGTGTCCAAAATGTGGACACTGCTGGACTCTTTCAAATTATGAAAAAGTCCAGAGCAATGGAAATTAAATATTTGACTCCACCAAATATAATCTGTGTTACTGTTACACCTTCTTAGCATCACAAAACAATGCTTTTCTGCATTTCAGTTCTATTGTGCCAGGTATTATTTCTTATAAAGTTGGGCTTTTTAGTGTGCTTTTCTAAACTTGCACTAGTTTAAGCTGTCTTGAGAAGAGGGAGTTTTATGGTCAGTCCACAAATAAGGTTATTTTTTTCCCATTTAGACTTTGAGGCTGCTGTTAAAAATATAACATTTTAACATACCTTCTGTCATCATTCATAAAGATTTAGTTTTGTGCATAGAGTGGGTATTGAGCTACACTTCTAGAAAAAATGTATATAATACTTTCTCACATACAGATATAATAGAAAGATTAAAATAAGATTGAAGTAGAAACAGTCAAGGAGAACAAATACCTTTCAATGTGTATATTCAGACAAAAAGTAATGAGTTCAGCTAACTGGCCTCCTTTAGGGCCAGTCAAAGATTCTTCAGTCAGAAAGGATCCCCTGACAAAACTTCAGTAACTACTAAATAAAGTTACATGGCAAAGATTAAACCAGTTAACATCTTTGATGTAAAAGAGGTGGTTGCTATAAAAAAAGACCCAAAAAACCAGAAGAAAACCCACATCTGTAATATATGCTTTCTGGTATTTTTCCATCCTCTAAGATTTTCAATCAATATTTTGCTGTGTCACTGATGTGCCATAAAATGTCATAATTTTATTGATCTAATGTCAGGTCGATGGCATAAGAAAGATTTGAAATGACAACTTGAGTAGAGGGATTGTTAAATTTAAACTGATATGTTTGCCTTCCTGTCAAAACAGTGCACGATCCTTCAGCTCATCAGCCACCTGCCTGAGCCAAGCTGACTTCAAACGGCAACGCTTCGATCAATATTTTTGGAAACAAGCTCTATTGTTCCTTTGAGGCTTTTGGCTGTTTTCTCCCTGTCAGACTCTCTTCAAATCCAAATATCAGCTTATGAAGGTACTTAGGTCACCTCAGCATGGCCTTTGAGCATTGCAGTGCATGTTGATGCTCTTAATCTGTAGTTCAGCTCACCAGCAAATAAACTGAACAGGCAAAGCTGCTGGGGAGATTTAATTTGCTTAGAGAACGAGTTAATTTTTTTACAGTGTATCATTTGTGAGAAATTAATCACATTTATATGACATTTGTTTGTGTCTAGAAGTGTTCTACGTAGCACAGGTCTCTGTTCCCTTTGATCTTCTCTTTTCTGCTCTCACCAAAATGTATTTTCTCAGATTTGTTGGTTGGATTCCTCTCTATACTCTGTATACATTGTGGAAAATCAATCCTCAGTGGCCTTTCTAGTCAATGGTGGAAAAAAGGTGTAAACCCTTGTGTCAGCAAACTAAGCTAAGAAAGCACAGTTCATTTCCCATTTTTCTTTTGTCTTCAAATGTCATCACAGAAAGAAAGAATGAAAAATAAATGTCTTCATTTTGACATTTTTAACTGAAGTGTTTTCATTAGTATTTCAAAATGGTTTTATCTGAAAATGTATTGACATTAATTTTTAAAAGACATCCAAGGAAGAGAAAATATTTGACTTCTTCTGTGAAAAAAAATATTCAAACTTGCTTTATATTTGCTAAGAAAACAAAGAAAAAAATCATCAGTTTAACTTGTGTTTTATTTTTTCAAGGCAACTAGTAAAAAAGAAAAAACTATGCACATTTGTCATATGCCTGAGCATCATGAGGAACTCTGCCTGCTCCTCTTTAGCTCAACACAATATTCTTTGAGACCATCAACCTCATTAGATTGTTTCTTTCACCAACGCATCTTTACAGTCTTCATGAGCCAGCACACCCCATTAATAAACTACAAAAAAACCCCCAAAAAATAAACTTTCCCAGAAAATAACCACCACATTTCAGACTTAAATCTATCATAGTCTTTGGAGTGCAGAAGAGAGCCACCAGACTTGTGAGAAGTCAACTCCTTGTTCAATTCCTTCTCTCTGTGAAGCTCCCCCTGGCAGATTTTCTTGTGTCCAGCAATTCGGCTGAGCTTCAGGTTTTCCCTCTAAATTGATGTAATTCAAAAGCATTGAGGAAGAATAAGTATTGTTTTCTTAGGAAACAGCTGAAAAATCTCATTCTGTTAAGTGAGGGCATGGAAAGGGCATTAAATATTTGTGTGTTTGGGGATTGCCAGGAATGAGAATAGAATCACAGAATCACAGAATTGCAGAATCACAGAATCACAGAATCACAGAATCACAGAATGGTTTGGGTTGGAAGGGAATGCAAAGATCAATTCGTTCCATTGGCCTGCCATGGGAAAATTTCCCTATGCCAGGGTGCTCCAAGCCCCATCCAGCTTGGCCTTCAACACTTCTAGGCATGCATCAGAAGCATCTTCTGAAATTATCTTTTTTTAATTCTTTAATTTTTAAATGAGATAGGAAAAAAACCGGCTCTTGGGCCGTATTGATTGTAAATGTTTTGTTAACAGCCTGAGATGAGTGGGAAAAAACTGCTTATGTCCAGGCAGGAATAATTTTGAATAGATGCAAGGCCAGTGCAGAAACCAGTTTAAGAAAAGTCTTCCCAGAACAAGATTACCCTGTGCCAGCAGCTCTCTGCTCACCGTGGGCACGTGAGAGAGATGGGGAAGCAAAAAGCAGCCTTGCATACCCCACAGGGGCAGAATTAATATTATTTTTCATCAGGGAGCAACTGGCACAGAGTTGTTCCTCCATCAGAGAGGCTGCTGCTGTTTGCTCCTGTGTGTGCTCCCACATTGTCCCTGTGCTCTGGGTGATCCAAAACAGCTTCCACTGCTGGGTGAGGAAGCAGGGAGCAGCTGAGATGACAATGGACTCGTTATGTGAGAATCTGGCATTGTGGGGCTTGTGATGGGACTATGGCAGGAATTTGGATGCGTTCTGAAAGAGAAGTAACTCCTCTCTGTACTTGCAGCTACCCTTTAACTTCCAAAGCAGTAAATTAATGTTTCCAAGTGCTATTTTTTGAGAAATACTTGCCAGTGTGCCAGAACTATGACTAACATCCAGCAGCAACTCATCTCTCCTACATGAGAATTGGGAAAGTTTCTGTCTTAGCAAGGTGTGTGTTGTATTTCTGTTTGAGATCTTGCTGTTATTTATAACACTGAAAGCCTAGAACAAAAATAGACCAAATAAATCACTTATACTAAACCAAATAAATCACTTATATAAAAGTCTTTTGATGTATTATATAAGGCCTTTTCCTCAATTTCTAATTCTGAAACTAGAGCCACATGTACTTGTACTCTTTTATTTAGTTTCTTGTTTTCCCCAGTCACTCCCTGTTTTCATGACATATTTTCTAAAGGCTTGGGATGACAGGCACTTATAGCAAGAGCATTGCTCATCCAAGAAGACAAAGCTTAGTTGAATTCTCCTACAAAGTCCCTCTGCATGTGGCCTTAGTTCTAGCGGCAGCAAAATGAAAGTGGAATGCAGATAACAACAATTAGAAATGTGGTGAAAAATCTTGAGACAGCACTCAGAGTTCAGTTTTCAACTATAAACTCCAAATATCAGCAGAGCAAATATGAGTGCATGTATTTGGGGAAAAAACCAAAAGCAGACCATCCCTGGTACAGGAGGAACAGGGTCAAAATAAGAGGGGGGATATGGATGGTGTTTGCCAGGATAGGAAAACAGTGAGGGTGAATGAACTGTGCAGGGGCATTGTTTCTCCCAGGAGATGGGACAAAATAAATAAATGAATAATCAGGTTGCTCTAAGGTTACAGAGGAATGAGACAGTTAAAAACCCATCAATATGGAAACAAAGACTGAACATAGATCCAAGACTTGTTTCCTGGGTTGGATATTCAATAGACAAATACAATATGGAAAGGAATAATTCAAGTACAGTGTCTCGCTCTTAAACATTTACTGACAGCACTTAACATCCTGTGATCTCTTTGCATAAGAAATGCAGGCAACAAAATCAGCTATTAAATACATCAACTATTGAGTGCAGTCCACCTCTGCCAGACTGACACAAGGTTAGATGAGTTATTTATATATTCTGTCAGTATGAAGCACTCAAATAAACCCCATATAGAGAGATTGATCCTTCTGAGAAAGAGTTTGTTGAAAATGCCAATTAAAAGAAATTGTTGAAATATTCAATCTAATGAAGCTGGGAAGAAGTACTTGGAAAGCATGAATCTTCCCCCTTACAGCAGCTGAAAGGTGAAAAGTAAACATAAGAGGGAAGTCTGGACACACACCGGGATCCCGTGTGAGGAATTATTGTAGAGCAGAAAAATCAGCAGCACTTCTTTAAGGAATCAGTACTTCCTTCAGTGCTGGTGTCTGTTCTCAGCCGTGGCTGTAGAGTGTGTTTTGTGTGGGGGACACACACAGGAGCTGGGCTGTGCCCAGCAGTGCAGGATTCATGAGGGCAGGGAGAGAGACTGGGGGAAAGCAGCTCGATTTTGGAGCCCTGTGAGGCAGAGACTCACACGGGGGTTTAGCAGTTGTTCCTGGTGTTGTTCACGTGTTTTATTTGAAGACTGTTCAATTCAGTCTTGGTTAAAGAGTTTGACACTGCCATCCCCAGAAAGGGAGCACTAGCTGTGAGGTTCCAGAGTTACTCCGGTTTTGTCTGGAAACTGTTTATCTTTTCACCTTTGATTTTGATTTTTTTAGTAGCACTGTAGTACAGGAGGGGTGGCACCATTCTTTGGTTCAGCCTGGTGCCTGTGCAGGAAATTGTTCTCTTTGCTGGGAGAAGTGGTGCTTTTAATTGTTTCCAGCCTCAGGGAAAGCCTCAGCTCTGTCCTGGCATTTCTAACCACGAGGCTGGCACAGAGCAGTGGTGGCACCATCCCTGCCTGGCTTTGAGAGAAAAGAGGGAGCCACTCCTGTGCCAAAGGGAGATCCCTGCTCTTCCAAAGGGAGGTATAGTTCCCCCAGCCTAGGAAGGGGATTCAGACTGGAAATGCTCAGTCCAGTGCCACATGTGCACCAATTTTGCCTTTTAAGCAGTAACTGCATTACAGACTCTGTTATCACCTTCTGTTTTGAAAGGAAAAGTCACTTTCCACGTCATCACAAAAATACCTCCCTATTTATTTATCCATCTGAGAACATGCAGAACCACTGTGAGAACACCAGTCTGTGACAGGACTGTTCAGCTGGTTTTACCTGCATTCTCCAGCCCTGAAAGGCACCCAGGCTGCACAATATTGGATCAGAGGAAACCTCACCTCATGTAAATCTACCTGGCTCTGCTGACTTTCAGTGGTGTGGATTCATCTGGATCACCCACAGGAGATGAGCAGGACCCCAGATGCTGTTAAATGTCATGAGCCACTGATTTCTGTAAAGGATCAAGGAGTTTTGCTTTGTTTTGTGGGAAACGTAGAACTTCAGATTCTGGTAAAAAAAAAAAAAAANAAAAAAAAAAAAAAAAAAAAAAAAAAAAAAAAGTGGTGAAGAAAAAGAACAAGAAATCTTTAAAAAGAAATTAGAAAATCGGCTTTTTTGATATAATGAAAATGTAAGCTGTTGCTCTCTAATGGTTGATGGGTAGAAAATAAAAACTCAGGATATAATCTTAGAAAAAGAGGAAGCTCAAAGATTTTAAAGCTGGGTTAAAGGGGTAGCCTGTAAAGCCACCACGTTCACTGTGTCAGCTCTGCAGACCTCACAAATGGATTGGCTGTCCCAGGTTGACATTCCAGTACTTCACTTTTCTTCTAAATTAACTTTCCAAGCCAGTTGAAAAAGAGTGGGACGATATTTTTAAAGTTTAGATACTGCAGGTTTGGGGAAATGGATATTTTTGAACATATCTATATCATTTTCCATATTAGAATGATGATATAAATGTGCAAGTTCTCCCTGATAGTGGGAATAAATGAAAGCAGAATGAAATGAACACTTGTTAAAAAGACTATTTGCTACGGCTGCACAGAGCAGGATTTACATGCTGAAAATAAGGATTCTTTTGAACTTATTCCCTTTGCTGACAAAGTGAGTTAAAGATGAAATCTCTGCTGGTGCACAGACGTCACTGCAGCAGCCCAGTGCTTTTTGCCACACTGTACTGATCTGCACAATTTGTCTTTGTGCTTTCTCCTGAACAGCTGTGCTTTGCTCACCTTTTTGTCTGAAAGGAGCAGTGCTTTTATCTAGCAGCATCTGAGAATCAAGATTATGTTCCCCCAGTCCTTGGTTTACTTGAGCAGAAGTCTGGTTTGTCAGGTGTCTGTCCTGTGACATCATACTTGTCACTTAACAACCACTTCTGTTGCTATTTAGGAGCTCATTAGTAAGAATATGGAAGAAGGGGAACTCAGAGAAGAAATGAGGTAAAAGCCATCCTCTGTGCCCTGGAAAAACAGAGTTGGTAGCTTAGTAGGTCTTTGTTTCAGTTTGTTTCTCTGCAGCACCTGCAGTGAAACTTAGGCCACGTGAAAATCCTATTGCAAACCTTGAGTGTCTGTTAGGATTCCTTAGATGAGTTTTCTTTTAATAATGAAAAAACTGCAAGTTTGATATTAGGGTCTCACTGGCCATGGCTCCAAAGAATTCCCTCCCTCTATGCTGATTTAAAGTCAAAATTTGGTTAAAATAGCATTCTATAAAATGAGCTGTGTTGCCAGGATAGGAATCATCAGCACTCATCTTCTACTGTGTGTAAAACCTATTAAGATAAAAATAAATATTTGTGCATTGAAGCTAAACAAATTTTAAGACATTTCACAGAGATAAATAGATGGAAGGAATCGTCACTGGTTGGATAATTATTCCTGTTCTTCTACTGAAAATATGTTTGTTTGAAGTCCTGACCTGATCTTAATTAATATTTTCCCATAACCATTACAAGTTTCCCATTCTTATCAGCTGAGTTGTTTCGTGGAAGTAAAATTTGGACCCTTGTTAACAAAGATCTTCCAAGAGGATAAAATGAATGGTTAAAGTGTGTGCACACATATGTACATGCATGTATCTCTCTAAGAAATTATATTTTTTCATTCATAAACCAGCAAAACTTCAATCTGACTGAAGAGACAACAAAGAAACACCTTCCATACAGCTACTGACATGCAAGTTTTCCTTCTTTTATTAGGAGATTTTTCCTTTTAATTGTTCAGGATTTGAAAAAAATAACTTAAAGTGTTGATTTTTAGCTTGAGCTGTATTTTCACCTCAATGAGGACTGGTTTGTGTCTGAAATCAACACTGAGTTGACTGGGTTAATGTGGGAGGAAAAAGGAACCTGCCAGCTCCCTGGGTCAGTATGGATGCTGACTGCAGTGTGAGCTCCAGGCTGTGGGATTCAGATGCCAAAATTTTTCCTTCTCCACAGAACACTTAACTGTGATGGTTTATTTTCCCCGTGTGCTCGACCTGCACTATAAAGGCCTGGAGGGACCAGTTATCCTTCTTGGAGCTGTGCTGCTTGTGCCTTTTTTGCAGTATTTTGCCCCTTTCCTCTTGCTTCTGTGTATTTTTCCTCTATATGAAGAAAGCATGTTTCCTTCTAGGGAAAACAGAGTCCAGGCATGCAGAAAAATACATCTTTAACCATCAAATATATTCAAATATAATTCAAATCAAGGACAAATTTTCCTCTCAAATACCATTTCTTGTGCTAGGATGGATATCAGGGCATATTCCCACAACAGGACTTTTGTCCCTAGTTCTCCTTCCAGCCCTTGGGACTCCCTTGGTCTGGGATTCCCTTCTCCCATCTTTCTCTCAGGCAGTCTCCAATCTCCCATACCTTCCCTTAGGCTTTTGCTTCTTCATACATATTTTTTTTTACAAAAAACCCACAAAACCCACTTGCTGCAGTACTTAACCCAGACTAGAATTTCTTCAGGGCGATTTTTCTGCCTGTACACAGTGCCATCCTGCATTACCAATTATTATGACTAACAATTTGAATTATTAATAACAGCATTGCTAAAATCAGTTATTTTATTCCATCTCTATATCAACACATGGCTTTTTGCTTTATTCAGTATTAAAACAACCCATCTCCTCTTGTAAGATTTTCTGTTTTCCATTCTCATTGATCATGATTCAGCACTAGTTATTTTACAGATATGTATTCTCAAGTAAACTATCTATCCAGCAGGAGTTGGCACCCCCATTTAATTTTCATTTCAGAGCAATGTCACTGTCAGCCACACTCTGGGTCAGCTCTGATACACTGAAAATGACAACTACAAGAAGCAAAGCTGTCATGATCCAACAGAAACACTATTAATGATTCAATTTAATAAAACAGGAAGAATTTAATGGGCAGAAGGGATGTGGTAAATAGGGAGACTGTAAACTTTAAAAAAGAGAAAGTTTATATCCACTGTAAGGAACTAAACTAATTAAAACACCAAAAATGCCTGAAAAGGAACAAATCAGTTTGGACAGCTTGGCTAACAGTACAGTCTTATTCCATATACACTGTAGATGTTAAAAAACAAATTGGTATTCTGAAGTATGGCAGAACAGAATTAGAATTGAAAAATAGGCGAATAACATCAATATTACACAATTACTGTGTGTCTGTGGTGGGGAAAGCAGAGTCTGGAGAGAGTTGGGGGAGCCAAACAGCACAAATGTAAAAAGTTTTCAGACATAATTTAATTCCTCTGGAAAGCTGAAAGTTGAAAGACATGTATTCTGGAGACAATTGTACACACAGAAAAAGAGAAAAGTAATGGTTCTCTATAACTGTGAACAGAAAACAGGAAAGAATGTAAAAATTTTAAGGATCTATCATTGAACAGAATTCCCTCCAAACTTCAGGATGCAATATTTTTCCAAATAATTTCTGTACTGTTCCAAGGGGAAATAGAAGGTTTCCCTTTCCCCTGCATCCACAATGGGCCTGTTTGTTTCCATTCCTTCTGACCATGAACAGCACAAGTTTTCCTCTAGAAGAGCATTAATTCAAAGTTTTCTGATCAATACTATGAGGGTTTCTATTCACAAGCTGTAAGGAAGAGACTGAGAAAAATGTTAATTACTAGTGATTTCTGCCTTCCTTGTTATGGCTATATCAGAATATGTTGTCCAGAATTACATAAACTGGTTTTTTATTTTGTTTGGACAGAGATTTCTTAGACAATCTTTTGAAGTTATGTTAAACTCCAGCTATGAATGTAATATGAGATTTAAAACCAAATCAACTTCTCTTAGGAAGGAGAAGAAAACTCCTCAACCACTGGCAACAGAAACAAAATAATAATTTCTTTTTTTATCAGAAAAGAGAAATCTGAAGGGAAAAGATGTCACAACAATTAAAATGTTTGTGTGTGTAGAGATAGGTAGATAGACAGACAGATAAAAGTTTTATCTAAGAATACATTAAAAAACGGCTTGGATTTGGATGTTCAAATTCCATGAAGACAGTTTCCATCAAGAAGCTTTTTTTCATCTATCCTAGACATCCACCATCCAAACAACAAGCATTGGTTTGGCACATTTCATTAGCATATATGTGATGAAATACCTTAGAAAAATATATATGGCTTAGACATGAGCAAATACAGGAATAAAATATCCTCAGGCAGATTAAAATGGAAAAGTCTGGGTTTAGAAACCAGGAAAGGGAGAGACATGGGTGTAGTGTTAAAAGCTGGGGGGTTTTTGCATGCACAAAAAAACCCAACAGAGTTATTTAACAGTTAATGCTTCACATCAAAATAAAGATAACTAAATCAATTTACGAGGCCAGCCTTGCACAACTGCTGTTTGGAAAAAGTGCAGTGGGGTAGGATCTTTTTGCTTAAATTAAAGCTTTTATGAAGAAATAGTGCAGATGGATCCTTACGTGAAACTGAAGAAAAGGGAGAGGAATACAAGACGAAGTCTTGACAGGGTTATGTAAAATCAGGTATATATAAGGCTCACCAGAAAAGCAAAAAGAGTTACCCCAGAAGGACTGAAACAAAAATGCAAGATATCCTGTTCTGAAGGAGACAGAGGGAGAGCCTGAAGAAATCAGCGTTCATATCATGTTGTGGCAGCAACAGGAACATTCTCTTTTATTCATTCTTTTAAACCCTTTAGGGATCTCTCTTTTTATCTCTCTTAGAGGACACTCTCCCCAGGCTTTGGAATGAATCTTTATGTTTTCTGATTCTTCTTTATGAATTAACTGTGTGTTAGTCTACGTTTTATTTTCCACCAACAATACTTGTGTATTCGAGAAAATATGTTTCCAATCCATAATAGTCAGGGCAGTCTCAAAATTATAAAGTATGAGTAAACTAAGGCTAAAGGCAAAAGAACTTGCAAAAATTACAACTTTCAGTCTAGGTCTGGAGTTTATGAAAATCAGAAGAGCTTCATTTATTGCCACATTGGGACGTCTAACTCCGGGACATGTCTGCCACGTTCTGTGGGTAAGTTCCTAAGGTTAGGTCAATGCTGACTTTCATATCAGCAAATCAGATGTTACGTCATCCCTAATTCTAATTTAGATTGCTTTAAAATGGAAAGAAGGAGCATGGCAATAAAATCAGTGAGGGCTTAAGACAGAGCAGAGGGTTTTTGGTGTTGCCTACCCTTATACCTGCTTACACACATTTTCTGCCAGGCAAATTGCTTCTTCGTGTTTATATCTTTAGTAAATTTATCTCATGAGTTTGATCCACTGGCCAACTACCTCAATATCAAGTCTAGAAGGATGAATACAGTTCTATCGAGACATTTTAGAAAAATATGTTAAATAATATCTTTTCCAATAGACACATACAAACCCCTTCATGCTGAAGCTCTAAAATGTCCCATTAAATATCAATACTGGTGTTGACACGGTGTGCTCAGCAGCTGAAAATCAGGAAACACCTTTATTGGAAACACTCCAAAAGGAAGCATTTACCAGGGAAATGCTTTTTCTTAATGGGAAAAAACCCTCAGAAGGATAGGAGCATTCTTCTGCTGATGAAATAGATTCTTCCTTTGGTGACACAATAAAATTCAAGGCTGACTGATAAAGTTAATGCAATAAATATGGATACAGGGAAGAAGGAAGAGAGAGGGGGGGTGGAGTAAGAATAGATAAAATTCAATTTCATGAATACCAATATATTCGTATATATGTATCTCTACCAAATAGAAATGGAAAAGTGACTGAGTTTTGCATTTTGTTGAGTCTACTGGGGAAATGACTTAACTGCATTAAGCATTAAAATAAGAAAGAAAGGAGGGGATTTTTAGTGGTGCCAAGTCTGAGACAGCTACAGGGCACAAAATACCACCTGCTAGAAACATCATTATAATGTGGATTTTGTGTCTAAGGGGCCAAACAGTGAAACAGCCCTCAGACATCCTTCAGTGGAGGAAACTGGACAGGGAATGTCCTTAGCCTCCACTTAATGTGAATGCTGTAACTCCAAACGTTCCATGAGAATCACAGAATCGATCAGGCTGGAAAAGACCTCTGAGATCATCGAGCCCAACTTACGATCCGACACCCACGGCACTGAGTGTCGTGTCCAGTCTTTGCTTAAGCCTCTCCAGGAACTGTGACTCCACCACCTCCCTGCACAGGCCATCCCACTGTCTAATCACCCTTTCTGTGAAGAAATTCCTTCTGATGTCCAACTTAAGCCTCCCCTGCTGCAGCTGAAGGCTCTGTCCTGTCATCCTATCACTGATTGCCAGGGAGGGAGCCCAGCTCCCCCCCTCAGATTTTCTATCTGCAGAGGACCTTTCAGCTGTAAATCACAGGATGTACTCAGGCCACATCCTCTGTCCCTGAGCTGTGATGTCTCTGCATACTGTGAATGTTGTTATCTCCAGGCTGATACATTCACAGTCACCTGCACGTGTCTCTGTGTGAACTACTTCTTTATGACTAAAAACAATCAGTAAAAATAGAAACTTCTACTAATCCCATCTCTGTGGGCCCACCACAAACCCCTGACATTTGTCTGGAAGCTCTATTGTACGCCTGGCTAGAACAATTCAGAGCAAATCAGATTCACTAAAGTAAGACCTTGTGTGGGCCTGCTCTGTGCCCTCAGGACAGTCAGGGTCTGCCAATGGCCTCTTCAGGTGTCAGCTAAACTTCAGTCTTTGAGCTCAAGGCAGAGCTGGACATCTCACCCCCACATCCCACAGTATCACTAATACATTGTCTTATCTCTTGCACAAAGTCTTTCCTTGTTCTAGGAAATCTGGCCTTAGCAATAAAGACAACAGGCAAGTCAGTGTCTCTGCTGATTGTCAATATTTATTAAATATTGCAGAAACACACACTAAATTTTATCCTCCATAAGCCCAGGCTCAACTTAATCAAAGTTTAGCATGATCTCAAGGCTCCCTTCTGAATCTGTTAGTCAGTGAAATCTTTTTTATGTGATGTTTTCAGCTCTTTGCTCTGTTCCATGGCTGGGCTGGGCTGGATGAGGGCTGGAGCAAATGCCTAGCGGGGTTTCTAAGTCAAAGCAAGAGATCGAATCCCCTCAGGGCCAGGCAGGGATCTACCACTGGGCATGGGTCAGAGAAGCTCAGTGCTCTCTGTGGTGGCACTGGGAGTTTGTCTGCTTTGCCAAGGGAAGAAGCTGCCTTGGGAGTCCCCGTGGGTGTGTTGGCACTCAGTGTGGCGATGCCCAGAACGCACTGAGCAGGGGCTGGGGATGGAGTCTGGGGCTTGTCAACCGCGTCAGGTGGCTCTGGTGGCTGTGACATCGCAGAGAACAGGTCACAGCGGGAGCCAGCACCAGGCAGCTCCTGTCCTGCTGCCCCAGTCTCATGCTCCCCCTGGCCCAGGGCTGCCAGCCCCCTTTCCCCCACCTCTCACAGGCCATGGCTGCGACAGTCACGTTCCTCGTGGCTGTGCTGCTCCTCCTGCCCAGGCCAGCCCACGATCCACGGGCTGATATGGCCTCAGCACAGCGGATGCAGCAGCGCCAGGAGCTTCTGCATCAGGAGATGACACGGCTGTGGCAGGAGGTTGAGCAGATCAGGTCCCTGGAAGAAGCCCTCGTCCGTTCTGTGATTAAGAACTGGCTCTTTTGGGCCACTGCAGCAGCCATACTCGTGGAGGCCTGCTGGCTGGCCTGCCAAAGGAAGCTTGCCTCCAGCAGCAAGGAGGAGGATGACGGCAACGGGGAACAAGACCTCAACCAAGCACGCAATGGCACCAGACTTTTGGCTGAATCCACCCGATTACCAGCGCAGGAACTGCTGGAGCAGTGCAGGAATCTGAAGCAGCTGGTGCGTGACCTCCTGTTTATCAGCCGCGAGTTTTCCCGGAGGACTTTCATGCCAGAGATTTACCCAGACAGTGGAATGGATGGCAGCCATGAATCCTGGAGTATCTTTGAGAACAGAATCTTCTACCAGCTGCTGGTGTTCCTGCGGCCACCCCCTGGTCACTCTTTCATCCTGGAGCAGGAAACTCTCAGGCAGCAGCCAGAGAGGTGCTCTGACATCCGTGTGGTGCTGGAGTGCACGTGCTCCATGGAGCATCTGATGGGATATTCCTTGTGTTTTGTCCATCGCCGGGGCAACGAGCTCCTGCAGGACCACAGCTCACTGCTCCTAGAAACCCTCTGCACAGGCTCCTACTTAGACCCAGAGCAAATCTCCACCTGGGTGCAAAACTTGCTGTTTTCAGCCTGGCTGCGTTTGCCTCAGTGGCCGCGCCGGCGTCTGATGCTGCTGCCCTGCTCCCGCTCCTGCAGGTTCCTGGTGAGCAGCCCCTGCCAGGAGCAGAGCTGCACTGAGATGTTCTTTGCAGTGCATGAAGGCAGCACAGGCAGCTTCTTAGTCCTTGAGTAGGCAGCAGCTTCTCCATGGAGAGATCACCTCAAGTGCCTTCACACAGCTCATAGAGGACGAGCTTCTTTCCCAGCGTGGGCTTGGGAGAGACAGGGCCTGCTGGACACCCTGATCTTCTGAGGCTGGGTGCCTCACATGGGGAAGTGAGGGAAAGGCTGTGGATCTGGTCTGCCTACACTTTAACAAAGGAGTAAAATTTAAGAATTTTTTTTCCTTTTGACAAAGGCAAGGATTTTATCATTTTTATGAAACATTTGAAATGCAGTGACTTCTGCACAAAACCAGTTTATAACTGTCAAAATAAACCACTAATTAACAAACAGTCAAATGCTGGTTGAGATTTTCCTTCAGATCAGTGCAAAACTGAATTCTGCTTTGTAGTGTAAGAATATTTCCAGTTTCTGTTTTATTGACTTCTAACTTCATGAGAACTTTTTTTAGAAAATTAAAATATAACAAAACTGCATAAGCCCTGGTAAGGCAGGTGCCTGTGTTAACATTCATAGGAGGTTTCATAGAATGAGGAACAATTCATACCATTTTAATTACAGCTGGTGCATTCTGGTGGAACATTAGTGTTTCAGGTGATATTGCCCATGCATAGGGAATAAGGGAACACTCCAAATAAGGCATATAATCTGTGAATATTTGTTTCACACATTAGTCTATACTTGAACAGTGAGCAGAATAATCCATACCTGAGGGACTGGAAGCTGGGGGATCACAACATTTCTTGCCCTGTGCTGATGGGCAAAGGGATTTTTGCCACAGCCATCATAATGCAGCTGGGGCTGCATCATAATGCAGTTGAGTTGGGGCTCAACTGCCCCAGCTAAAGTCTTGTCTATGCAGCATCTTTTTTATTCTCTAAGTGAATTAATGTATCATTTCATTCATTCTGAAGAATAATAAAGCTCGGCCCTTGCAGAGTGAGTTAGGGAATTACACCTGTGGGTAGATACATATTGGTGGCAAGTACAGAGTGGAACGTTGGTGTANTTGTGGGTAGCACAGGCACATCTACATATTGGTGGCGAGTACAGAGTGGAACGTTGGTGTAATGTCCTTACATTACATGAGGATCAAGCTGCCTGTCTGAAGGGGTATAAATGCCTGGAGAAATTCTGCAATAAAAGTCACAGTGCAGGTTTTGGAATACTGGGCAGGTTATCTCCCGAAACAAATCACAGCAGACAGATTTTTCAATACCTACTGCTCTGGTCAGGCCCAAAATAGCATCGTTGTGGAGTTTAAGTCCATAATTTGTCAAGCACAGTATTCCTATAGTGGCTAGTGCAGCGTAGTTCAGATTGTGAAATCGGTGCCAATATGAGCCAAAAGCTTGGGGTAACAGGGAATTACCATACAGGAGAACTGCTTCTGATTGAACAATGCCCAATAAAAGTTCTTCAGCCATCTCACAAAGAGCACTGTAGGCAAAACTGTGGCTTCATTTCAGCAAAGTGATTGCAAGCTGAGACTCACACACCCTAACTGGCATGAAACTGGATCAGGGGAGGTTTAGATTAGATATCAGGAAAAAGTCCTTCATCTAGATGATGGCTGGGCACTGGAACAGGCACCCCAGAGAAGTGGTCAAGAAGAGTTCAAGAAGCATTTGGACAAGGCTCTCAGTCGCACTGTGGGATTCTTGGGGTTGTCCTGTGCAGTGCCAGGAGTTATTCTATGATTCTATGGTTCTAAACGACTAAAACCCATTGAATATGAAGGTCTACATACAGCTGGAGTTGGTGATCTTTAAGGTCACTTCCAACCCAAGCCATTCTATGCTTCTAAGAAACCTCTTTTTCAAGTCTTTGTTTCCCCCAGTTTACTTAAACCAGCTCTTGAGTTTAGATAATTCAAGCATATGATTCTTTTTCCAGACATGGTGGCATGCTTTCTTCATTAGAGATCTGTATCAGTGTCTTTCTATGAATATCCCAGAACATCATCGACATTGATGTTTGAATATACATATATATATATAAATAAAAAGGAGAGGAAAAAGAAAAAAAAAAATAAAGGTTGTCAGTCCAAGAAAAAAAAAAGTTCAGGGATATTCATGAATGTTTGCATTTAAAAAAAAAGCCTGACTGAGAAGAAGAGAATCACAGACTCACAGAACGGCCTGAGTCGAAAGAGATCTTAAAGATCTCCTTCCTTCCAGTAGTTCACGTTGCTCCAAGCCCCATCCAACCTGGCCTTGAGAACCTCCAGGGATGGGGCAGCCACAGCTTCTCTGGGCAAACGAAAAAGGGACAATAATACATTACTGATCCAGTGACCATGATCAGAGAGAACAGGTAACAGGCTCCACTTAAACGTGCCACAAGTCAGAATGAAGAGTTCTCTTATTTACCAATCAGCACGAACAACCCAACCCTTGTTGTTATGAGGTCCAAATTCCCATTTCACAGCCCACAGCGGAGCAACAACAACTTCTGCTCTGAGAGAAAATGCACAAGAGTGATTCCAGGCTGTCCTGTGGATCCAGCCATGAGCAGGGGCTCCACGTCTGTGCTTCAGGGCATTCAGCTACTAGGACAGCGAAATTGGCCAGAGGGTCTCCTGTCACCTTCATTAGGTGTGAAGAAGCAGGTCTGATGGAAGCTCCCAGGCTGTGGAGACTGCCAGTGAGTCACTAATTGACCTGTGACAAACAAAACATCTGTAAACATCTGTAAAAATAAAAGAAAAAAAGATAAATGGGATTCAACTGTGGTGCAGAAGAAAGAGCAGATGACCTGCCAAGCTCTGTTCTGTTCTCTTGAAAATGAAAGTGAACCACATTGGAGGGCATGTAATGAAGGGTTTGCTTTATACTTGTCTTAGTTATAAGCATGGGAATTTTTCTTACGTGAAATGGCTATCATAGTCTATAGGGTGTTCTTTAAATGAGAAAAGAAACAAAAAAATAATCCATTTTTGGTTTTTTTAATTATAGAGCAGTGGAATCAGGCATTGTTTTGGAAAGTACTGAGCATAAAGATAAATGTGAAACATACTGGAACTCTTGTCATAAAGCTAATTAGAAAGAAAAAGACATTCATTTCAATCGTCCAGGGATTTCTCCAAACCCAGTGACACAGAATTTAACATTTTTTGTAGTGATGCATCTGACTGTTGCACAGTTTGCTGTGTAAAGTTGCACCTCTTTATGGAGAAGGGAAGATGGCAGTGAAGTTACAAATACTGATGCATGAATTCCTTCATCCATGTTCTTTTACCAGTCAACTACATAGCATTTAGTAGAAAACTATTATTTTCTATATCTGGAGGAAAAAAGCTTAACATCACTCGCTTCTTAAAGGCACCTGAACAAAATGTTTACATATTTCTTCATAGGAAGCAAAAGCAGCAGTCTAATGCCAATGGAGAGAGTCACATTCCAAGGAGAGCCCTTGCTGTCCACAACATCTCACAGCAGTGAGTCTTGTCATGGCAGTTCAGAGCTGACCTACACAGAGTATTAAAAATTGATTTCAGTTGAGATAAGACTATAAAGGTGCACATAAATCATGCTCTTGAAATTGATACAAACATTTCATTAGTTATCTGTTCTCTAAATCTGTAATGGCAGCACCCCTGGGATAGAAGGGGGGGCTGGTGCCATCTGAAAATCCACATTCTGGCTGAGAGTATTTAAATAATGATTAACTATATTCATGTGAATGTTATCTGGGGACATTACATCTCTTAGTCAGACTTCCTATGGCTTGTGTGCCAGTTGTTTTCTGAAACACAGAATTAGAGGTGTGGGTGGCATTCACTGGAAAGTCCATTTACATCAGGCAATTACTTTTTGAACAAAATCACACCTCTCATTTCACCGAGACCATGTAGGTGAGTACAATTGTTCTATTTCTATTGTCACAGCTGAATTATGTTCAAATTGTCCTCTGAGGAATGCAAGGAGTTATGTCTTTTAAAATATTAGATTTTATTAGATAAACTGAGTCACATAGAAAAGTGAGTGATAAAAATTCTATCAGGTATTGAGCCACAAAGCCCAGAAATTTCAGCTTCTTCATTCATTGGCCCTTGTTAATTATATAGACCTTAATTAAACAGACCTTTGGAGATAAGTTGGAACGTAGCAGACGCACAAATACAAGGATAAATCTTTCCATCAGGTGCTAGCTGCTCTTTAGGGCACTTACCAGGCAGTAACAAACTGTGGAGAAAAATTTTCTTGACAAAAGGAATATAAAAAGTGTCAGTTCAGCTCAGCAGCCCAGAAATATGTACTCTGGGTTAAAAAAATCTCAAAGAAATTGAGCCAGAAGTCATCCACTCTTAATTCTATCTCAGTCCTTGGGACTAATGTGTCTCACTAATTAAGCCCATCTGGAATCCTGGAGCCAGATGATAAGAAGTATCGAGCACAGGGATTCTGGCCAGGTAAATTTGGGCATTGGAAGGAGCACTGACTGTCCATTCTGTGGGCCAGCAATCTGGGAATTTGGCCTGACCTGTTCTTCATGTTTTTCTCTTTTTTTTCTTTTCCCCAACTAAAACAGCCAAACATTAAAATAGGAGTGAACTGCAATCGTCTTCAAGTTTTTATGGTGATGAGAAAAAGCTACAAAGTCATGGGGAATAGCATAGGAAGAAGTGTTTTGGCATGTGGTTTTTTTTGAAAATTAAAATATAACAAAACTGCATAAGCCCTGGTAAGGCAGGTGCCTGTGTTAACATTCATAGGAGGTTTCATAGAATGAGGAACAATTCATACCATTTTAATTACAGCTGGTGCATTCTGGTGGAACATTAGTTTTACATCATGAAATCCACCACCACTTTCAAAGCTCTGAGGTTACTAAAATATTGCTTTTCTGTTCAATTGTGATTGCCGAGTATGATGTGAATTTCCCCTCCTAATGCAATTTCATGCACCTTTAGGGCAGCATCTCTGTGAAAATTGACCTATAATTTGTGTGAAATATTATTGTAATATCCCTGTTAGAAATGGAGCATAAAATTATACTAATATGTACACACAGGCCACATTTGGTTATTTTCAGGGCCTTGTTTCAAGACTATTGTTTTATCTACCAGGTTATTTTCCATAGGAAGCTTTTTGAATAATTTAGTAAATATCTGAATCTTAATTTTGATCTGACAAAATTCAAATCACTGTGACTCCATTGCTTTTCTTATGTCAAAGCAGGTGTCTTAAGAATCAAACCCAGGTTATTAAATCTAGAGATGCAATTTAAAGACACAACTGGATTCCTCCCTTTTAGCTGTGACATCTGCAAACACCAGAGTTTAAGTGTGTTGCACTTTGCCCCTTTGAGGACGTCTTTTCTTTCATTTAGGACACTGAAACACTTTCTTAAGCATTGACCAGTGGAATTCTAGGACATACCTTGTGGACTTTTATTTGTGGGGTTTTTTTTACTAAAAATAGAAAGTTAGAATCATAGAATGCTAGAATGGTTTGGATTGGAAGGGAACTTAAAGATCATCTGGTTCCATCCCCCTGCCATGAGCAGGGACACCTTCCTCTATCCCAGGTTGCTCTGAGCCCCATCCAGCCTGGCCTGAAACACTTCCAGGGATCCAGGGGCAGCCACAGCCGCTCTGGGCAAAGAAATCTTAAATCTCTCAGCAATCAATAAATAAATACAGGCAGTTGCTCCCGTAGGATCCCTCACCCTGTCATCTCCAAGCTGCCTGAGAAAAACATTCTCCAGCTTCCGCGCAAATTCTGAATGAGCAACTTTTATTTCTAATGTTTAGCCCTCTGAAGTTGTGTTAGATGAAGCAAACCAGCAGTGTCCAGATCCAGAGAAACGTGTAAATACTTCAGTCTAGCTGAATCTCATAAATTTCAGACTTTGGGTTTGGTTTTGTACCCATGTAACTTTTTGGGAGAAACCTCCTAGAGTTTCCTAGCATGCTATGATTGTTGTGCCCGAACCATGAGCCTCAACACTATAAAGCTGCTTGTAAAAAAAACATGATGGGGAAATAAGTTAAGTCTCAGCAATATTTGCAAATCTCAGCGATGCTATTAATTTTTGCAAGCTTGCCTAAAGCTTATATTTGCTTATATTCCTAAAAATTCTGCAGAAATAGAGACCCAGTGATCTCTTGAATGGCTACAATTTCCAAAGCCTTTTTCTGCCTTCTGAGAAAGTTTCTGCATATCACAGCAGGGCTGCAATTACTGCAGCACTGCAGAAATGTGCTCGTGCTAAAGAAAGAGCCTAATTATCCTCCTATTTCCAGCTTGTCTTTCTTGGTACAACACTTGGAAGGTTTGTGTCAGAGCATTGCCTGTAATCACACGTTATCACTTTGGGTCTATCTTAGGTCTCTCAGCACCTGTATTGTGTTACTGAATTAATTTGAGGGGTTGTTTTGTGGTTCATGTTGGACCTAAAAGACTCAAGGGAGAGAATGGATGATCTCCACATTCAGTCAGGCTGGTCAGGAAGTAAATATTTACAGGAAATATTTGAATTAAGAACAAATAATGTGAATTATAATAGGAAAAGGAATTTAATTAAATAGGATATCTGCTTGACAATGAGAAAGACAAACTCCTCTATCAAATTGTTCCTGTGGGATTGTAGCCTACTGTTCCTTAGGGTGAAATCCTCAAGCTGTGGACATTATTGTCTGTATAAGAAGGTTATCTATGCTCTGTGTCACCAAAATATTTTAGCAATGTGTTACTCAGCACTTTTTTTCCTGTTTCAACAAGATTTAGTCTTAACTTGGACTAAATTTAGGACACTTTAGATGATGAAACTTTTTTCTCTGTACAAAGCAGAACTGTCACTGTAAAGTTGGAGAGTGGCTGAAACATTGACCCAGAGACAAAGTGATGCCCTGAGAGAGAATCAATAGAAATGCATTTTTTCTGTCATACCAGCTTCCACATCAGATTCTAGGGTTGTCTCTAAATTAGTGATTTATCAACTGGCTAGTGACTAAAATAAACACAAAGCAAAACATTCTGACTGCTTTTTCACTCAGACTGATCAACTCCTTCAGACCTTCAGTCTTGGAGTATAAATCAGAAGAATTATAAAGAAAGGAAGAAGCTTTTCAGCACAATTAGGAAAATGGTCTTCCTATATACTTTAGTTTTTCACCTCCTCCATCATATTAACCGTTTCCATCCTTCCCCACCTCAGTATTGTTACCAAATATGCAATGCATACTTACACAAACAAAATATACTGAAAGCAGAGGTCATTTATAAATTACATTACTGAGTAAAAGTCTTTATGGAAATCCCTTCCATGAGCAAACCTCATGCACACAGTTGACCACATTACAAGAATTTGCTGGACCTTTCTGAGGGGCAATAGACTTTAAAATTTTACAAGTAGCAAATTGATTTTATCTCAAGTGCTTTAAATTCATCACTACTAAATATCAGTTGCCTGTTGAACAGCAAGTGAGTTCCTTAGCAGGAGTCAGTTAATCTTTGTGGTGAATTATTCTTTATATAATACTCAAATACTGTTAACCTCTACATAGACAAGGATGGTGAGGACAAGTCCTTGCCTCACAGAGTTCAGACTGAGAATCTGATTCTGCGGAATCACTCTCACATGAATTTATTGAATCAAAGAGTCTCACTGAACTATGGGTTAAAATTCTTCAGTTAAGCATACATAAAAATTTTGTATATATGTTCAAAAGTATTACTTGAATCTATTTTTTTATTCCATCTCTATTTGATTCCACTTGTGTTTTATTCTCTCTGTTTAAAACACCCAGAAAAGGTTTTGAAACACAACCGATAAATTTGTGCCTTGTAGGTCTAATACTACAATCAATTTCTTTATTATTGAAAAAAAATGAAATGGGAAGAAGCTTCCTGCAGTCAAGAGAAATTACAATTACAGACATGCTTGGACTTCACCTTGGGGGGTTTTGCACTTTAAGGCATAAACAACATTTCTTTGACATTCAAATAACAAAGGTGGATCCAGCACACATTCCTGAATGACTGAAATCCTCGATCACCCCCCTTCCCATTTCTATCCTACCCTACATTTCTTCCTGTCAGTAGAAGCATACATTTCTGGTTTGATGGCTGAAAACCAATCCCTTTAAATCAATAGGATCCTTGACACTGACTTTAAGAGGAATAGGCTTTGGCCTTGAGACTTTCAAGACAGGAATGTATCATTATTTAAAGCCATCTCTGCAGAGGAAGTGGTTCGGGTGTTCTGATGTGCCTGTGGCTGAACTGCCAGACAGCAGACATCGAACCCCAGTACTCTGGATTTTAAAGCATGAGCTCTCCTGCCTGAGGTAAGGAAGGCTCCTCTATTTGCTCATTGACCTTTGTAGCTGGGCCAGCCAATATTGGCAGGGAAAAAGGCACCGCAGCAGAGGGGCTACAAAGGCCAGCACCAGCTTGGAGACTGTGCTGGGAAGTTTTATATCAACCAGAATTGTGCTTTAAGAGGCAGAGGAGAAATGAGCACCCTGAGAACGAGCAGCCCTGCAGCCACTGCAGTTTAAGGGGAAGAGGAGGGCAAGAAGAAATTCTTGAGGGCTGTATTCCAATTTATTCCTGCACTTGTCTGCACGTCTCTCCACTCTGATGGGATGGGAGCAGTGATGCTGCTTTGCTCCCCTGGGTTCCCTGGTTTGTGGGGTCCATCCTCTGGCTCTTACAGGTTTGTTGGAAACTGACACATCAGAGAAGAAACTGTGGTTTCAAAGGGCACAGCATAAATGGGGGTGGTGTCGGAGGAATGGATTTCTCCAAAACTACCCCAACTCAGATCTGTGCCCAGAGAATCACGGAATCCTTAAGGCTGGAAAAGACCTCTAAGATCATCAAATCCAGCCATTAACTAACACTGCCAGGTCACCACTAAACCATGTTTCTAAGCAGCTACACGTGTTTTGAGCCCAAACAATCTAGCTCTTTGACCTAAGGCAATGTTATTTCTTTACCAGTGTTAAGGGAAATAAAACTAAATTATAAAGACATGAAGCCATTCAAGACCCCTTGGATGCATCAAGTCCACTTTGAGAACCTTTTGTGCAAACCCTCTGAAGAAAAGCATTAGAGGCATTAGTTAGATAATGAGTACATACTTGCTGGGGTGTGTGAGTTTGTGTATGTTCATGCACATCCACATATCCAGTTCTGGACCTTTTATTCAGACTTTCACATGCAACATATTTGAGAGAATTATTCCCACAGAATCTCTTTTTAAAATAGTGCAAATTATGATACTCAGCCATTTTTAATTTTTGGGTGACAGCCTGCTTTCAGTAGAAGATGTTAATATAATTAAGTGTAAGCAAAGCAGAAGGAGAGGATACTGGAGAAGTTAGAAAAGAGTAATTTTTGTGCCATCACTGCAAGGCAAATAAAAGTAGTATTTCCTTTTCATTTATGAACAAAGAAAAGTGTATCTTCTCCCACTCCTGGCAAGTCTGAAATGTACATTGTTGTTCAGTCCACCTCTTGTGTTCATTTCCTTCTCTCTTTACTCCTTTGGCTTTGTGTTTTCAGCTGGGAGCCATCCTACCTAGTAGACCACTCACATATTTATAGCCTGGCAAATTGATTCATCCAGGAACCTGAAGTGTTGCCTGAGAGGCAGAAAGATTGAACACTGAGGAAAGAGACCTAGAATAGGGTAATGTGCATAAACCAGTCTGCTGCTAAGGTGGGCTTGGTAAGCTAAAAAAAGTGCATTGCTGGTTGTGTGTGTGATGATGATGAAAGAGAATATAAATTCCATAGGCTACCTTCATCTTTTTATGCATTTATTTTCTTTTTATTTTATAAGATGCTTATTCTTGGCAATTAAAACCCTGGAATCTTTGATTTGCTTCTGTTAGACTCTGCACATCCTCTGCAGGTTCTACTGGTCTCAGATTTAATGAAAAAAAAACCAAAAAACCCTCAATCAAAGGACTTAGTTCTTATTCTGGCTGCTGGCTGTAACTTAAGGAAATTCATAAGGCAAAGTAGGGTCTTTGAAGAAATGTTCACTAATTTAAATAAATCAAGAACTTTTGAATTGTTAAATTTGGCATTCAGGGTTTCTGTTCATTCCTTTGTTACCGAAATGGGATGGATCCTCCAGGAGGAAAGGTCAGGGCTAGGTGAGAGGCTTAGGCAAGGAGCTGAAATGCAAGGGCTTTATCTGCATGTGAATGGCTTATCTTTTCCCCCTCAGCACTAATGGTTTCCATTTCCAGCTGTCTGCCCTGTAGGGATGAGCCAGCTGTTTGTGAAGCCACTGCTTGAAATTAATGCCCCAGATATAAAGATAAACCAGCACTTGGGTTGTGTTAAAAGCCTGAACTCCGGTGGGGTCAGCAGTTGCTCTCCATGTAAATCAGTTTTCTCAGAAGCAGAAATGGGGTCAGTGAAGGCTTGTGGGGGAGAGCAGAAAAGGGGACCACCACAGATGACTGGTGGTATGTTGTCATTAAAATGGGTGTTCTATGCAGAATAGAGATGAGACAGATGAATGAGATGAAATATTATGAACATTAAAGAAGAGATAAAGACATTTATATATATTAGAGCAGTCAGTATCAATGATTTCTAAAGAGTGTCAAAGGCTGTAATCAAGTAGTTAAAGGCTGCTGCCTTCCTTCCTTTTTAGTGAGATATATTTGCATATTTATTTTGCAAAATCTCTTGCAAAATAATTTAGGTCTACCAGACAACACAGAGAAAATGATGACGACATTTGATAAGAGTGCATGCAATGAAACAATGAAATACAATAGAGACACACACTTGCATAAATATATTTATATAAATATTATTACAGTGATTCTTCAGCCATCCTCTTCACTTGGATGGATTAGAAGGAAGATTTGACAGATAATCAGTGCTCACCACAGCAGTGTGTACTAGAGCAGAACTGGTTTTATAAAGGATTGTTGCCCTCTTCCACCAAGAACCACACAAATCGGGTTAACATAAGTCCTCAAAAATCTTTAGAAGTGATAAAATTCCTCCCCTCTAAGTTTGTCCATTCAGAGTTAACATTCACTCTGTTTAAGAGTAGTTAAACCACTTAATGAGTCTAATTAGTTTCAGTTGGAGCCAACGGGGATCAATCTGAAGGATCAGCCAGAGTCTGTCCCACAGAAGCTTTACTGCCAGATGGATGGTTTGAGCAAGGACATGATAGTGAGTGCTGGGAGCTGGTGCAAGATAATTTTTGATTGAGAAAGGGAATGACAGGGATATGTTTACCAAGTGTGAGGTGTGACAATTCTGTGGCACATCTGTGACAGTGAAGGAATGTGTCCATCCAGATGAGATTTGTCAATATTTTGTGTCGTTGTTTTGACTGTTCCACAAAGATCGAGTAAAAAAACCCCTCGTATATACAAACCTTGCATTGTCCCTGTGGCTGTAGCTTTGTGAGAATGTGCTCACACATTTTTGGGACAAATGTTAGGGCTGTGTGTTGTAGGTGATAAATATGATCGAGTCTTTAGCACTGGACAAGATTTTGCTTATTTTCTGTGAAATAAGATTAGCACTGACACCAGTGAACAGCCCAACACAACAGCATTGACAGCAGTGAAGCTGCTTTTGTTGCAATCCTGACAATTCCCATGTCCTGCAGAGAGCAGCAGTTGCTGTGAGAATAGTGTTGAACATAAATAAAATGAAAGTATGGAATCCCCCGTATGAAGGGTGGTGTATTTTCCGTGTTCTGATGCTTTTTTGGTAATGGTAATGAATATATGTAAAGAGTCCTGGGAAGAATAATCTGACTGATCAAAAAGGTTGAACTTTTGGGCTGACAGCTAACGAGGCATTGCCCCATCCCTGGAAGTGTCCAAGGCAGGTCGGATGGGGCTTGGAACAACCTGGGATAGCAGAAGGTGTCCCTGCCCATGGCTTTTTACTTAGGTTTGCCATAGTAATGTTTGACACCTATTATTTTTACCAAAAAATTGAAACACAACGCCCTGGTGACACCTCCAAATAATTCAACCTTTCCATTGCCACATGATGGAATTAAAAACAAAACAAATCCCAAAACAAAGAACATCTTGTGCTTTGTAATTAGTACTTTTTCCAGTCTCATTTATATACAGAAACATATCTACATAAAGAAGTTTAAAAATAATGTAAAGGATATAAAATTGGAACTGCTGCCAGGTTTTAAAATGTGGTTATGATATGCTCTATCATTTTGAAATTTTGTTGTGAAAGTATATTTGTTGTACCATCAGTTTTGTCACTTGTACTTTGTCTTGTATATTATCACATGTGATAGAAAAAAAATCATATAAAAGCTCAACTTTGCAAAAGTAAACATGGGATAAAGTATATTTCTCTCTCCCCTCCAACCCAAAAAGTCAAAGGAAAATCAACTTTTTTTGGATCATTTCCATTTTGATGGAATTGTGGCTTCAAAAACCAAATGGTTCTGCCAACGAATTTCACACTGGCTCTATTGCTAAATCAATCATTTAGAATTAGAAACTGCATTATGAAGCAGCCCTTCGGGATGATCACACACTAATTCTGTTTGGGTTTCTGAGTTTGCTTTTTTTCTGCAGAGTCCCTGCCCCTTTGAAGGTGCAAAGCGGAAAGTGGCTGTTTCAGATGCCTTCTCCTTCTTCATTGTTGAAATGCATTTTCTGCCTGCTTGGCCTTGAAGGCAGAACTATAAATTACTCACTGGAATTTTCATGGTTTTTCAGCCATCTTACATCTGTGTTTCTCCTGAAATTTTTAATTCCTTTTGTGACTTCCCCAAGAAATCAGCTATGGACTGTTTTCCCATCATAAATCTAAAGTACTAATAGATGAAAATACAACGGATTATTTGGGATGTCTAATTTAAGGAACATAGATTTGAAGCTTTTAGCACTTTGGAGAATTAAAGCATAGCATTTATTTTGTCTCAAACCGTAACTTTGAGTGCACAATTCTTCTGAAAATCAGTTACCAAATCAAACACCAGGAGATGAGGCTGAGAATACCGAGAAATTTTAGTTTAAGTGTTTTGACAGCTTCACACTTGGTTTCAGGGGAGGGTTCAGGATCAAAAGAAACTCCCTGCCCAAACCTCTTCCTGCTGCTCCTCATGGAGGTGATGAGCCCTCAGGACAGGCAGGGCACACCCTGTCCCATTGACATGGCAGTGGCTCACAGCATTCCAAGAATGGCCCCAATCATTTTGTGCAGTAACTCCCCTTCATATCAAAGCACTCTAAGGTGAAACTAGTCTTTATCTTATCACATCTTTTCTCCGGTGCTATTTGGCAAAGAAATCTGTGTTTAACAGCAATAGGAACAGCAATGGGCAAGCTATTCATTCCAGCAGTCCCACCTTGGTCCCCAGTTTTTGTGACTGCATGTGTGGCTTTAAAAAGAAGGTTGGCAGACTGTTGTGTCACTGAAATGTGTCATCCTACAGCCTCTGAGGAATGGACACACTGACAGGCTGTCACCTGTTACTGCTCCCTTCCTAAACATCATCATTTTGAGACAAGAGTAAAACTCACAACTGCTGCTATGTCCATTAGAAATGAAGGTAACTTTGGATGTGGAGAGGCATTTATGGTATGAGCAAAAGTCCATGTTTCTGGGCAGAGTGAAAAGAAGACAAATGGGCTCTCAGGAAAATCAGTAGGATATTGATTTTAGGACTTCTTGACTCAGCAGGTAGTGAATTTCCAAAATTTTGTTTGCTACAGAAAGTTGTGAAAAGAGTCCTTTTAGATTCAGGAAAGCTTTGTGAACAACAGAGGCTGAAAGAAATGGACTTGGATGTAGTTTCTAACATCACCAATTACCTGGAGAAGGACATGTGAGAAGTGGCCAGACCCCCTTACAGAGTCTGTCATAATGCATAGTCCTGGACCAGAGGGACTGTTGGTCTTATCAGAAGCACATTTCTCATGTTCTCAGAGATAAACTGCTGTACTTATCTTCTGGCTTATCTGAGCCACTGTGTCTGTGTGGACTCTTCATGTGGACAAAGAAGGCAAAGCCCCGTGATTGAGTCCAACCATCTTTCACTACAGACTTGGCTTTGTTATAGCACCTCACCTCTTCTGAGGGTTAGAGAGGGCAGACAGGAAATTACCACCACTCAGAGGACAACAATACCTTATTGCAGCCAGGAAAATTGGTGAATTTGAACAGAAAAGATCCCATTTGTGGTCTCCAGGTGCACCCACACAGGTGAATAATCCCTCCTTCACGTCCTGGAGCAGTGTTGCTGTGTGCTTTGTGCATCTCAGCAATGACAAATTCTCTCTGTCGCACAGCATTGAGGAATTCTCAGATTTTTTTTCCCAAGTTTAAGTAATGAGAACCAGCTCTCTTGCAGTGCCCCTTTTCAGTGCACTGAGATTTGTTCATCCACTCTTGAAATAGATAGAATAATTCTTTCAGGAAGACATTTAAGGACTCTAAAGGAGCTAGTTCTTATTCTAGCCTTATTCATCTATCCTTGCTAGTCATTATAAATGTAGTTAAAATGCTGTAGAGTCTTTACAATTTTCTAGCAAATCTTTTCCTTAATGACTCAAAAATTTTCTCTCACAAGCAAAATACTCCAAATTTATCTGAATTAACCTCATTCTGCTTTGATTGGATTCATCCACTTCTCTCACTCATTTATACACTGCTGCAATTCAGCCCTGTTTTCTGCAGTTGCTACTCACTACATTAGCCCAAGAAGTCAGCCAAAGTACTTTTTTATTCTTTTTGCTAAATGACATATAAATAAAGATGTGTAGTTATATCTGCAGATGATCTCAGTTCTCATACTAAAGATTTATACTGAGGAGTCAAATGTGTCTGTGAAATTTCTTTTTTCCAGTGGAATTCACAGCTCATGGAAGATAGTAACAAAAATTTTGCAAAAAGAAAATGGAATTCTTTCTCCCTCTAAGCAAATATTTCCATGGACAATGTTGAAATAGGTTCTTTTTTTTTTTTTTTTTTTAATTCCTCCTCCAGAAACAGTACTTTACAAAAGCATTTGTTGTTCCATTACTTTATATAACAGTTGAGAAACAATTCATGGCAATTCCTTGCCTTGCATTGTGATATAACTCTCTATTATCAGCTTTCACAAAATGAATATACAGCAGGTTCTCTGGCCAGCTCCTGTGGTTAGTAATCATCAAATCCAAGAACATTGCAGTGGTGAACACTATAACAAAATCTTCAGGGTCTAATTTCTTTAACTCCATCTCTTTCTCTTTTTTTTTCCTTTTAAAGGTTTCCTGGACATATTTATTGTGTCAGCTACCTGCAATCTAAATTCAATGACTGTTCCATTAAAATAAAACCTGGTGCTAAGATTTTGTTGGAAAACCTTGAAAATGGGTTTTGGTATGAGAGGATATGAGCAGATATGAGAGGATATGAGAGGACAAGAATGAGTAGGAAGATGTCTTAACTTTTTCTCAGCAGATTAATTGTTCCCAGTGTTCTGAACTGCCATTGAATACCATGCAAAGAGCCCTGAGAGACTTAAATCTGACTTCCCACATGGCTGCTCTGTGATGCTGGGATAGGTGTTGATATGAAAAAGCAGAAATCTTTTCCCAAGAGGCTCACGAGTCTGTTTTTCCCTGAGCTGATAGAAATGCCCAACATGTCCTTGTGATACTTCCTCCAGTTTTTTCACAGATTGTCTCATTTATTGGTTCATTGCTCCCTGATTCTGTTCTTTCCATGGTTAATAAAGAGCAGTCTTTTATTGGAGAGCATTCACTGCTGGAATGCCCTCTTGGTTGTTTAAAGCCATTTCTGTGTCTTTTCTCCCAGTGATGTTGACCTTCAGGTTCCTAAATACATTTCTAGTAAAGGGGCAACACCTCTGTCAACAAGCCAGGAACAACACCACTCACATTATCACACAGTTCTGGTACCTCTGGAAATATCAATGTTTTTAGAATTAGAATTTATGCCACCAGAAATTACTACTACTCTCCCTTTTTT
>VZRO01003602.1:80713-102102 GCA_013397915.1 Daphoenositta chrysoptera
TTTTTTTTTTTTGCTACCCAGCATCTGTTAGCAGGAATTTGATTACAGCAAACAGGTTACTCTAAGAAAAGATGATGTAATTTTGTCTCTTCCTCCACTGAAAACTCAATGAATTGCAATGAAAATAACTGAATTGCTTTCAGTGATCTCGGGGTTCTCACCTATGCAAATGAAATGAGCTTCAGCCTGACTCATGCAAGGGCTTATCAGCATTTTGTGGCAGTTGCTTTGGAGATTGCATGAGGGAACCTGCTGAGTGCAGGTGAGGAGTGCCTGGCCTGCTTCTACCCCTGGATTCGCTCCAGAGCTGCATTTATAGATGTTTACCAAAATTTCTCCCATGCCACAGTAACGGGGTGTGGAAAAAATGACAGGAGAAGTTCTCTACTGACTAAACAATGAGCTACAGACTTTCTTCCCTAGGGATCAAGAAAACGTGAGATAAAATGTACATCCTCTATCCGATTTCAAGTGCTGTTTATGGTGTATTTAAAGTCTGATTTCACTCCAGTACCAACAGCCCTAGCTGGCCCTGAGGAGTGATAACCTGCCTCAGCTTTGTCACAGCTCTGTCCACACCGTGCTGCCTCCTCTCTCTTCACAGAATCACAGAATCACAGAATCACTGGGTTGGAAGAGACCTTCAGGATCATCGAGTCCAACCCATGTCCCAACACCTCAACTAAACTAAACCATGGCACTGAGTGCCACATCCAATCTCTTTTTAAACACGTCCAGGGATGGTGATTCCACCACCTCCCCGGGCAGACCATTCCAATATTTTATCGCTCTTTCTGTAAAAAACTTTTTTCTAATATCCAACCTATATTTTCCTTGGCGCAACTTAAGACTTGTGTCCTCTTGTTCTGTCAGTTGTTGCCTGGAAAAAGAGACCAACCCCCACCTCACTACAACCACCTTTCAAGAAGTTGTAGAGAGTGATAAGGTTGCCTCTGAGTCTCCTTTTCCTCCTCTTCCTCCTGACCTTCATCCTGCCCATCCCTGGAGTGTAGGGGGGACTCTCAGGGATCTTTGGGACAGCTCCTGAGCAGCAGGTCGGGCACCCTGCATGGAAACTCCTCTCTGGTATCTCTTCTTCCTCCTAGATTCGAGCAGCACCAGTACAGCAGGAGGAAGCCTCCTTCACACACCTTTCATTCTGGCTTCAGAGGAACAGAAGTCAGGAATTATAAAGACATAACACAAATCTCTCTTTACTTTAGCCTCGATAAATTCACATGGCAACCTGAATGTTTTTTGATCTTCTGCTTTGTATGGAACAGCTGGGCTTTGAAATTACACTGTAACTTCCAGCTTGATTTTCTTTATGAATAAGCAACCGTCGCCAAATCCACCACTGAAAGCAAATTACCTGAGTGGAACTTCTTAGGGCCTTGAGGAAGTGAATGCTCCTGGACAATATTCAAGCATGTCCTCATAAAGGCATCACTGAGTATCTGTAGCTGCAGAACACTTGAATAATTTTACTGGGAACATCAGTTATGTGTTTCAAATTGTGAAATAAAATTAAGTTAAAGCAAGGAAGCCAAAAAAGTTGAAGGAGTTATCTACACATATCTCACTGAATATCAGTTTTTGATGCTTTTGCAATTCTCATTCCCATCTCTGCTTGAGTACAGCCAATGTGCTATGTGCAGGTATTGTCTTTGCAAAAAATATAACTCCTTCAGAGATGTATCCATCCTGCATGCTCTTTTAATTCAGTGTTGGACCACATCTCAGGAAACCTAAGGCTTGACTTAAGACTGATGCAAAAGGGGCATGGAGACTGTTGGAATAATTTAAAAATTACCACAATGTGAGTAAGGGGAGCTACAGAAAGAGCTGCTACAAAATACACCTTTTTCTAATTGCTTAAAATTATTTTTAAAAACATATGAAATTCAAAGACCTGAGTTTATGATGTTTAATTTACATCTCAATAGAAATTGTAACTGCAGCATTAGAAAGAAATATTTAACACCACGATTGCCAGTACTTGTCATGCTACAAGTTGCAAGCCCTAATAGAGACATAAGGAAACCCACAAAGCAGATGGTGCAAGATTAAGGAATTAATCCACACAGACAAGCTCATATTTCCCTTCCTCTTTTCCATTTCATTCTACCTTTTCACTTTGATCCTTCTGAATTCAAGGTCTAACTTTTTTTGGTAGTAAAATCTTCAATGGTCACTTGTTAAACCTCTGGTGTATATACTGCTAAGCACATTTGTCAGGACATTATATTACAGGACAGAAGTAGACTTAGGGCTGCAATAAATCACCCTAGATCAATCAAACCAGTTAAAACTGCTAGAGAAATTTCAAGCGTCTGACAGTCTAGCCCTTGCATTTTAATATTTAGTTTTCCTTCATCTAAAATGAAACAGGATATATCAATGTAAAAAAAAAAAATCTGTATGTGTGACCTATAGAAAATAATTGATGTAAATTACTGTGGATTAAGGTTGTCTGCACTGGATCTACCTGACACAGAAGTGAAGGAATTTGAATGACTGTATATAATCAACCTGCACCAGGCCAGGCTCAGAAAGCAAGAGGTTCCCACCTGAGCTGGCTCAAATTGCCTGCAACGCAGCAGTGTTTGCTGCTCCTGCCCCATTTAGGTGTTTACAACTTTCCTCTCTCCCACTTCTTTCTCCTTCTCATCCAATCCCCCCAAAAAACACACACACACCTCCCCTCCCTCCCCCTCATTTTATTTTCAAAGAATTAATGGGAAATTTTGCCCGTGGGAAACTCAGCAAGAAAATTGCCGAAGTCCTGTTTCCAAACTGGTTTAAGATCTAATCTGAGATTGTGAGTGACTGAGCAGCAGTTTTATCTGTCTGCTGTCCAGCCAGCATTTTACATGACTGCACTGATATCACAGCTATGTCAGTCAATTAACTTAAGCAGGTAAACTTTCTTTCCCCCTCCTTCTTCAACAATCAACTCTTTAGGGCAGGATTTTGATTTTGTTGTTTTTCAGTTATCTTTGTCTGACATCCAGGCTGCAGCGCTGTGATGCCTTTGTGGGAGGTCAAACAGCAGCAAAGAAGAAAATCAAAGAGAAGAGGGAAGAAAAGAAAAAGATATGCTGAGGAATAGATTGCATTAATGGGTGTGCTTTAATTCTTCTTGGCATGTGAGACTTTACACTGAGGAAATGCTCGATATGATGCAGATTTTCATGAAGTAAGAAGCAAATGAAGGATGAAGCCAGAGACAGAGGTTGTTAATAAATACCTTTCAAATGCTGCTGCCCGTGAGGCTGCTGCATTGACAAAGTGCATTACTCCCTCACAAAAGCCTGGATGGATATAAGGATTATCAGAGTGTTTTTAAAGAAAATATAGAAAATAACCGAATTAGGTGTAGATTATGTAATGAAGGGATAAATATAAGAGTACAACTAAAAGGAGGGGAGTAACTGTCTTTGAGAGCTGAATTTTTGTGAGAACCTGTAGCAAGGTAAACACGAAACAAAGATTAATAATGTCTGGGCAATGTGAGTTCTCTGGCGTTTGTGAAATTTGAGTCCTTCTCCTCTATTTGCCACTGAATATATATATATATTTTTTCCATCTAGACTATAAATGGGAATTGCCCCTTTATACATTCGTATAGCACCTGCACATTTTTGGCCAGAATGATTCTGTTACCAATATGCTACTTACAACATGGGCTTGGTCCACTCAATAAGAGTAGCAAAACAAATCATTATTTCAGGTGATTTCTATATTAATTTGTTACTTATAGCATCTTTGCTTATTTTAAATCATTTTTTAAAAAATATTTCCTTCAAAGTTTGAGATTTTGTTTTTACTGTTATGCTGATAGACTGCCTCTGTGCCTGGAGTTGAGTATTATACACATCTCATTATAGGAGAACAATATGTGAACAATGTGAAGTACATTTTGAAATTATACACCTATTTTTTCTTCATTTCTTTGACACTTTAAAATTTTGCAATAAAAAACTCCACAGAGAAGGCTGTCAGTTTTTCCTTACTTTAATTTTAATTTTGGGTTATTTTGAGCTCAGACATGTTCCCCACAATTCCTTTATATCTCTCTCCTCACAATGATCACAGACCGTGCCAGAGTCATTGTACTGCGAGTCTGTAGTGCAGCAAAATAATAATCCCACCATTTGCCCTAATTAAATATCTGCCTTTGGTGGATTTTTTTCCACTCCACTCACAGATGCGAAGGCCATCTGTACCGAGTTCTTCATGTTGGCTTTGACATAGCTGTCACAGTTTAAATGTGACCAAAAAAAAAGAAATTAGTACAAACTGTACAAACCTCTCAGGACTCTAAGTCAATCTCTGGAAAGACTGCCTTTAAATCCTCACTAACGTGGCTTCAACTCTTCTGTGCTTGCAGGGTGGAGGGCAGCTGGGTGTCTCCTGCCTGTACCAAATCCTCACCCTGATTTCTGGGTAGCAGGTAAGTCTAGAAGATGGAAAAAATTCAGTGTCATTTAACAGAGGAGTAGGATCTTGGCTTGGGTGCTTTCTTCCCTGCACACGTGTTCGGGATGAGCCTTGGATGTCCGGGCAGCAGGAATACACATTGCTGCCTTGTGACTGATGGGCCACTGAAAACTGCCAGAGCTGGAAGCACCAGGTCAGAGCTTGGCATGTCTCTGAACTTGTTTAAATTGCAATGATATCAAATAGACTCACTCAGGATGGTTTTTTCCTCAGAGAGGGAATTTTTTTCTTTGGGTGTTTCTCTCCTGAAGGAAGTGGGAAGGAGATGTGATCCAACAGCACCAGCTGTTACCATTAAAACCAATCCCTCCTTCAAGCTGAATGCAGGGGACAGGAATGATCCCATCCTCGATCTTTAGGTAGGGAAACTTTTCTACTACAGCCAACAGATAACTAGCAATCATTCTGTGGCAATAACGCTCAATGAATTGTCAAAAACAAAGGTCATTAAAAGTGGTTTCAAGGAATTATAGTAAAACAGCTGTCAAATCCCTAATGCAAACCAGACTGAATGTCTCCTCGTGGCCATCAGACCTGATGGACTCACAGAAGGCTCTGGGATTTTTGAGGTCAGCCTTCAGGTGATGTGTTCCTTTGTGCTATTGGAACATCCCATTTTAAGTGCACTTCAAATGCAGAAATGCTTCTTTTTCTGATTAGCAAGTCTTAAAAAGAAATGGGGCAGTTGGAGATGGTTTAAAGCATAGCAGAAGGCTGAAGAAAAACTTCCTTCTGCTATCTTTGGTTACAAAGCACTAAAATTCATTTGACATTGTACCTCAGAGCCAAACCCTGCTATGTACATAAAAGGAGAAGGAGGAGGAGGAGGAGGAGATAAAGATGAAGAAATGTAAGACTTCAAAGTGTTTTGTCTCTTAGGTATTCACTAAGGAGCTGCGAATAACATTTGAAAAAAAAATCTAAAATTTTCCTTCCTACACTAACTGAGTTTGGTCCTTTTAGTTGCTTTCTTTACACCCCGTGCTGAGCTGTAGATGATTCAAATAGTTTTGTGAGGGAGCTTAGGATACCCCATCCACAGGCACACTCAGAAACCCTCTGGATTCACATTTGAAGAAGGATCCCAGGTTTTAGGCAGCCTTGGCTGCCTTCATTATGCTCCTGCACTGCCCTTCAAACGGGGAAAGGATAATTTGCTGCAAGCTGGTGAGATTTTTTCTCCACTGAAGACAAAAAGACTTCCATCAGTTTATGCCTCCAGAAGATTTGGAGCTATATCTCTGTAGCAGTAACTTTGCAAACAATTTAGCTGAGGCTTTTTGTTTCCAATTTCATGCCTTTTGTGTCATAATTCTCCTGAAATTGTCTGAAAATTTCTGAGAGTGTAAGGCGCAGTAGAGAGCTGGAGCACTCAGCATAAATTGTGCTGTTTCCTTCACCATGAGGCTGAACACATAACACAGAAGAGCTGTAAAGGGCTGGTGTGTGGTATCAGAACCCTGGGGCACCTCAAACACATCTAGTGCATTTTCTGCACTAAGGGGAGGGAGAAACACTCCCTTCTGCCCCTCCACACTACATCTTTCAAATGTCGATGCTTAAAATACTTCATGCACTTCTAAAAACTAATTGAAACATTCCGAATAAATCAGAACAGAAAGTGAAGCCGATAGTGAAAGATTTTTATATTAAGGTATAAATATGAAGATGGAGATCAGCCTTCAGCACGTTTTTGGCTTGAAGCTTTCCATTCCACTCTTCACCACTCATAGAAGAAAAATCCTTCAGATAAAAGACAATAGGAGTTAGTAGGCTTATGGCTGAACAGATGTGGGAGTAGTATTTTTATTTATTTAGAGAAATCTTTTGAAATGCCCACTGGAATTCAAGTCCCCATTGTGTGTGTGTATCATTTGGTAAACAGGACAGATGAAGACACAGTCAGGAATCCTAAATTCTCTCGAGTTCTTCCTTGTGGATGTAAATTACTTTGGAGGTGGTGGTATGACCAATCCCAGCTTAAATGGCCATTAATTTTCTCCAGATATTTCCTTTTAACAGTATGCCTTAAGCAGCAATCCTTCTCTTACCATACCTGGACATTTGATCAACTCAGCCTATGCAGCATTTTTGTTTATCTTTAGTGCGTTGAATTTAACTGATTCCAACAAATTTTCTGAAATATTCATATAGCCCAGCCATTTAGCTGTACCCTCAGTAAACAGCTCACCTTCCCTCATGGTCCTAGGCTGACAAGAGTTTCACCAGGGCTGCTTTTCACTCCATCTCCCCAGAGATTAACAACAACATCTCATGATATTGGGCCTTGTCTTAGAAAAGCTTCAGTGGCAGGAGAAAGAGCAGATGGGACGCCAGGCTTGTGCCAAGTCATGCAAATTATTACAGATGGATCATCTTTACTTCAACCCCATCACATATGCAGTTCAGTTCAAGTAGCACAGCTTCCATTTTTCATTACTTAAAAAAAAAAAAAAAAAAAAAATCATTATTTTGTAGCCATGGCAAGCAGAAATTTCAAGGTTTCTAGCCTTGCTTAGAAGCCTGAAAGCAGTCTGTGTTCTTGAGACTGTTCCTCAACAATCAATTTCCTTTTATAAAGTTCAAGTCTCCTATCTGCTCCATCAGCCCATTGCTTAATTCCTTCATGGATCTCAATGGCCTCACCGTGGGTATTCAGCATCACCCTACTTTGGCAAACATCTGGCACTAATGAGTGAAAAACACCTCTGCTATGGGGTTTCTGCTCCAGATTTAGACAGCCCTGAATAGAAACACTGCCCAAAGGCAGACACAGGGCAGAGCTGACGTGCCACAACCCCCAGCAGATGCATCACACCAGCTCGTGGCTTCTGAGGTGGAGCTGGCTCTCTCTGCCTGCTCCCAAACACAGTCAGGACAAATGCACGCCCGGTTTCTTGTCATTGTCCCCACCTGCAAATCCAAAGAGAAGTAGAAAAGAAGCCCCTCCTTGCCTTAGCAGCGTTGTCAATGCCATGTTAAGGTGGTGCTGAAAGCCTGGCCTTTTCCCAGGCCAACAGCAATCCTCTGAGGATGTGTTGGTGTGCTGAGAGCTGCCCGGGGGGCTCCAGCCCACTCTGCTCTGCGCTCTCCTTTCCCTCTGGCATTTTTATAAACCACCACTTCATTTTGGCTGCTGTCTGTCAGTTCTTGACAAGGGGACAGAGGGAACCCTCCACCTCGTTTGTGATTTATGGTCCAGCGTGCAGACCTGACCTCCTGTGCTTGTGCCCTGGATCTCCTGAAGATTTTAAGTCACTCACTCACAGTGGTGAAGGAATGAGGGCCAGGGAGCTGCCATCAAACCATCCCAAGGTGGCTCCTGATGCTTAATTAGTTGTGTGCTCCCTGGCATGATTTTTGGTCTGCAAGTGTTCTCCCAAACATGGATTGCAGGATAGCATGGCTGGATGGATTTGTTAGTATCCAGCATATAGGAGGTGACACTGTTTTCAAAGGAGGGAAGACAGCTCAGCCATCGTGAGACCCCACTGGGTGTCAAGGACAGAGGACAGACTCTGTGATTGAACAGCACAGGCACAGCTTCAGACCAGCACTGCAGAGGTCTGGAATGTGCTGCTGTCACCTTTGCAGCTCCTGGCTTCTGCATTTCTTTCATAACCTGCTCTGAGCAGCTCCGTGATAACACGCTGGGTAGATAAGATGAGGTGAAGAAGTTGGCAGGGTCACCACGTCTCAAGGGGGGGCCACTGGAGTAAATTTCCCCTTGTACAACAGGTTACAGATCTTTTTCTGGCAGGGAGGATTTCAGTTTCACATTCTCTGTCTCCTTGTTTCTAACCTGTCCTTGCCCTTGGGAGTCTGCTTGGAAATGTGTCATCATCCTCATGTCAGTGACATTCCCATTCCCTTTGGCAGCCTGAACCCACGTATTTGTTTATAAAAGCGACTTATTTCAGTAATTAACTGGTTATATGAATAGCTGTTTTCAAGGTCAACCATTTTGCATGAATAGGGGTGATCCAGACATAGAAAATATGAATTTTTTCAGACCAAGTTACAAAAGACATTTGAAGCACATCACTGAAATGATGTGAAAATTTACTTGGTGAATGATTCTTTTTCCTGCAAGCACTGTAGTGAGGGGATGAAGATTAGTGAGGTACTGGTCTGGGAGTGAGGTTTTCAGTTTTAATTTCTGCTTCTGATTTATATTGAGACACTGAACTGGACTTTCACCACTTTATCCACCTCATATATATCTTTGGGAAGGCTCTGACACTCACAAGGTACATGTTCATTTTTCTGCACATCTGACTTAAATGAAGCACAAATTTAATGCATAAAAAAGGAACAGTTCAAATGAGACAACTGAGTCCTCAGCTGGGATGTCCTACACAGCCTCAAGTTTCAGATGATGAAAAAAGATGTAACTGGAAAGGCAGAAAAGAATAATATAAAGAAATGAGTGTCTCCTTAATTAGGGAGGAAGATGACTTAACAGAGAGTGGTGGAAAAACTTTCTTTTTTCTGTGATTTGAGAGAAATGATACACATTTTCCATGGTGTTATTCTGCTTTGCACTTCACAGGGTTGTCAAATACTTTAATAACCAAGGAAATAACTGTACAGCCTTGAGGACGCAAGATGACACCCACTACACAATGCAGCCTAGCCATCTACATGCTATAATGATGAAAGGTTACTGGTTTATTTATAAAATCAGTAATGAGCTCAAAAATAATGGTGTCATAATTGATTTAAAATTGCTCTATTAGAATGATTTATGCTCATTATACAAGCTGAAATTGGTTTGAGGGTTCACAGTCACTGTCTTTTTTCTAGTTTTAAAATACGTTTAAAATACCTTAAAGCAGAAAATTAATTGAGTAGGTACAGAATAAAAAAGCAGGCTTGAAATAGAAGTAAATTTTGTTCTAGCAATTTAAATATATACATCAAGAGATATGGGACAAAAAAAGCAGAATTATATTGTTTACGTGCAATGTATAGGTTCACATAGAAATGGAAAAAAATCTTTCCTCTTTTTGTAACAAAAATAATATTTCATTGTGATGGGGAAAGAAAGGACTAATTTCTCAAGTACAGGTGACATCTTTGTCAAGGGAAAAGCACTTTTCATTTCCAAATAGTACAGTCAGAGAGGCAGCACTGGTCTGAGCTGTGTCTGGACGTGGGACTTGAGCGAGATGCTCTGATGCTCCTCAGCAGCTGGCTGCCCCAAAGAAGCCTTTCTACAAAAGTCTCCTTTCTGTTTCACAGCGTGGGATTTAACCACTGCTGAACTGTTCATGAAATTAAATTATTTCTCTTATCTTTCCTGAGGCAATACCCTAAGAGGATTTCTGAAAGCAAATCCAGCCTTCATTACATCCTGCTCTTTGCTAGACAATCTGGGCATAATTCTGCTCTTGATTTCACCGGTGGAAATGAAATTACTCTGAATAGGAATGGGTTTAGTGGAGGCTGACATTCAAACTGAAGATTTTTTCTACTCCTGGAAAAGAGGCAAGTCTCCAGTCATCCTCAGTTCCCTTTGAACAGGAGTCCTGCTGCAGCTGAGTGTCAGCTGGAGACTGAACTACCCAGAGAAAACACCAGCATTACCAATACCCTCTGCTGTGCTCTCTGGGGGGTTTTCCTTCAGGAAGACCAAACCCAGGTCTCTAGAAATCCATACAAAGGGAAATAGCAAGAATTTTAAAACAATCATGCACACATGTACTTGCAAGAGTCATGCCCATGGATCATCAGGTTACAGAACAAATCCCGATTTGTACTTTGTGCATATGAGAACCCACCTACAGCATACAATATTCTAAATACATAGGCATGGGAATTACTGTCCTTAAATGAAATTTAGATGCAATTAAAGTGAAAGCAAAAAAAAACCTGGGAGTCCAAGTGGCCTTCTATGGAACTAAGACAGTATTTTTGCTAACAATATAATGATATAATAAATCCGAGGGGTGGGATGGCTCACTAAATTACATAGCACATGCAAACATCATATGTTCAGGAAAAGCCACCTTACTAAAGAGGATGTAAAAAAAATTGCTTTTATTGAACTATGCAAAGCCTGGCAAAAGGAAAATAAAATTTTAACAATTCCTCCCTTTCTTGAAATGTGTGGGATAATTCACCAGATGTTCATTGTGAGGAAGGTGTTGCTGAAGAGATTAAAATAGCTTCCATGAGACTTTTTGTCAATTTTCTAACAAGTTTCCATCTGCAGATATTTTTAGCTGCTAAACACAGATCCACTAACTGGGTTAATGAAAAAAAATAAATTTTCATATCCAAATCAGTCATTAATCTTACTCTGATTTTTTATGTGCTAGATCACATCAATGAAACATAAAGGAACAGGTAGTGAGTAGTTGTTTCTAGAGTAGATTCTTAAGGTAGACCCTAAGATTTCAAGGAAAAAAGGCCACTTTTAACACTGAATTTAATAATTTTTATCATTTAACTTTGAAAATTTCCCAGAATTGTCACAGTTTTAATGCACATGGCCCCATCAGGAAGTCATAAGGGGCATACGCTCCAAAAAGTCACAAATATATCAACTGTCAAATGTAATTGACCATATTTTATAAAATTTGGCCTGATAAGAAAAAAAAAAAAAAAGGAAAAAAAAAAGGTTTTCTTCCCTGGTATATTTGAAGGACAAGTAGGACAAGAGAACGATCTCTATTGTGGGACACAGTAATGGCCCAGAGATAGGAGAGTTTTGAAGGTACAGTTTAATAATCACTGCCAATGTGGAAAAGGAGTTGCTCAAACCTACCCGACCTCTGTCCAATCAGACATAATTATGTCCAGTGTCAAAACATCTCTTTCTCGCGTTGTGAAGCTCAGACAAGTCTGTTTTATGGAAGCTTTTCCCAGGAAAAGGCAGAAAATGAGGAGTGAGTGCAGTGCTGTCCCTCAGAGCCATAGTGCCTTCTCTTTCACGGGCAAGGAGCACACAGGCTGTGCGGGAGCTCAGGACCCTCGCACCATGAACCAAGGTGATTTTGCAAGAGCCCTTTATTGTCTACATTACACTGTTTTTATACATTTCTGCAGCTGTAGCTCACACGATCGCAGATCCCATTGGATTTCTGTGCTGTCCATGCTCTGCATGCACCTTTCAGAGAACCTGACTGGTTCTAGTCCAGGATGGTACTGTCCTTTTTATCTACTTTCCTGCTATTTTGTGTCGCTCTAGGACACGAAAAGAAGCACTCCAGACTCGAGTTCTCTGTCAGGTCACCAAGGCCAGGAGAAGAGCCTGGCTGTTTATTTCTTCTGTATATATATATGTTTCTAGGAATGACCATGGACTGGAGGATGAGATTACCACCTCTTCCATCCACACTGGTCAACAGAACAGTCCATCAAACTCTCTCCACCTCTGGAGAAAGAATGAAAACAATAGAGTACAGTTAACAAAACATGACTATGTTTACAGAAAGTGTGTGAGAAACTCTATCAAAGAATGAAAGCATAGAAAGACTGTAAAAGTCAGGGCAACAGTTTTGTTATCCCGTCTTCCAACAGCTTCTTTTCCAATTTAGAACAGTTTACGTTTCTGTAGCTTCAACGAATTCTTGAGGTCTATGATAAGGCAGCTGAGCTTAACTTGGCTGGGGCCCATGACAGGATTTTAATGCCTGAAGGTTCAAGGCTGAACCCACCCCTGGCTTCCCTGCAGGTCCGTGCCATCCTCCACGCAGCTCTCAGCTGAGTCTGCTCACATTAGAGTTCCATGAACTGTTCATCAAAGCCATTTAGCACCATCCTGCCTGCTGTGGGCACCTCAGAGAGCTCCTGAGATAGCACAGGAAGGAGTAGCCTGAGCTAGGTGACATTTTTCACTGTTTCATAAAGTTTCGGTCTGTAAAAAGTGTGTTCTTGTTACCACGTGAAGATTGGTTTGCGTTCGTGTTGATGCCCACTGCCATCCAGGCCGTGGAAAATGGACCCACTGGCACCACTGGTTGTGCCTTCTGATGCAAATGGAATATAATTCTGGAAAATTTTGCACGTTGTATGTATGTATGTATGTTCTTTATTTCACCTCTCAGTGTTACACAGACATACCGGAATTATCAGCTTGTTCCTACAAACGTAGCCTGGTATCTCAGTATCATTCTTAATGTTTAATTTGGTCTGTTCTGTAATTTCATTAGGAAAAAAAAAGAAACCCTAAGATAAATATAATCATTATGAAAAGTAAAATATTAGTCCTTTTGAAACTCCAATCTACTCTTGCATGTTTCCTCATGTTTCACTTCTAGCTTCTTTTAGTAGTATAAAATTTCCTTTTTTTTTGGCTTATAGTTCATGGTAATGACTTTGGACAATGGACAATCTTTTGTATGGCCTTTTAAAATATTGAGATAAATTCAGACTTGCAAAGTTCAGATTTTTGACTATAAGGTTTGTGATTTAAAATGCAGGCTTTTTTCTCCCCAGTGTAACTCAATAGAACCCTACTTAGCTGTTTTTTGGTAGACAGCAGACAGCCAAGTGTCACGAGGAGCAAGACTAAAGTAATTGGACTATGAAGAGAGACACTGATACTGCTGCCCTTTATTCAGAGGAAATGAAGACTATTGGGAATAATTTATTCTGAGGTCAACAAATTTTCATTCAGCTGACATCTTATCTTCCAGATCCTTCTGCTTGAAAAGAGGCAAGTTCAACCAGGTAATAAAATCACATTTTCTGCAGAAGATCTGTAAGTGTCAGGCTCATTCTAGCACAAAACCCTGAAGATATTCACAAGTAGTTTGGGTTTATTTCCAAGCTATTTTAAGGAGACACAAAGTGTATCTCAGGCCTTGCAGCTCTAGTAATTCTAGTCCATTTTATGCATTGTCTTCAATCTCATTTTATGATACTAAGCCGAAAAAAGGATCTGTGTGAGTGAAACTGTGATTTTGCCTGAAGTCCTCCATGCTCCACTGGGAAATGCCCAAGGGAAAAGTGGCTGTGGGGTGAGCTTGGCTCTCAGTGAGTCTCCCCAGCCATGGTCTGTACCCTACAGCATGGCATTGGTATTTCCTGGCGTGCAATGACAACCTCTGAGCTCCAAAAAGGGGATGTCATCCCAGTGCAGGCTGCATAAAAGCTTTCCAACCTTTACCCAGAAAAACTCGGGTGTGCTGCTACTGTACCAACCCCCTTCCACACGGTCATGTCTGGGGCCTCTTCAACTGTGCTGAAAATACTCCTGCAGCCCAAAAGGAAGGGGCTGGCAACTCTAGGACTCACCCACAGAGTAAATACTCTCACACTTCCAAAGACATGAGGAGGATTTGGTTGCTTTTCTAATCCTTGGAAGTCTGAATTGAAGCACAAAACTCTCTGCTTGAGGTTTGTCCATCATTCCCACAGCTTGATCCCTTGGAGGAGAAAACCTTTATAGTGAGGTTTGTTGTTAAGTTACATTTATTTTGGTGCTGTCAGGAACACTGAACCAAAAATAGCACATGTAAAAATACCTTTCAACTCTCCAGAACTCTTCTCTCTCTGGACTTTTAAGTGCTTTGTATCACTCACTTGGGGTCACATTTCTGTGCCTTTTCTGATGCTCTTCAGGTCTGAGGGCTCAGGGTTCTAAGTGTGAGCAGATCTGCCAAATCTCTCCACTAATCTACCACAACTAACTCATTCCATATTTAATTTTACAACACTCACATTGAAAATAAATGTGCATCTTTAACATTATTGTAATTTCCAGGTTGCTACTTGAAAAATACCACGGTCCTGGAGTAAAAGTAGAAGACCCTTAAATTTTCCATGGCACTAAATGTTGCATTGAAACATTTATATAAATTATGATAATGCTAAACATTCTCAGTCATACATAAAAGGTTTTTTCCCTTCCTTCCTTCCTTCCTATTACAGAATTCTTTAGTAGCTTGTTAATCCTTTATCTCTGGGTACAAAGGAGGGGACCTCAGCCCACCTGCAGGGATTGTTTCACTGTTAAGTGAGGGAGGAACAAATTTTCACCTGTTTCAAACAACTTCCCTTTTCTGCACATAAATTCCATTGAAACATCTTCTCAATTTTTGTGCTTGAAATGCTGCTTAAATAAAAATAAGTTGGAAAACTGCCTCCTTGTGTGGTATAGCTTGAGGGAATGCAGTGGGAATCTCACTGAATCGTTACTGGTGATTACAAAGCAAGAGCTATCGACAGAAAAACTAACAGCTGTTTAAAAATGTTATTTTAGAGATTAGTGCAGAAATGCAGGTAAAATACAGGCATTTTGTAAACACCTGCAGCTGTAGAGAAGAGGTGCTATTCAAATATAGTTTAAAAATACTCATTTAGCCACTTAACACCCAGGGCTTGCAATTTATTTAAGAGCTAAGTGGTTTGTGTGCTTTAGACCTTCTTCATTAACATAGGCTGCTAATAGGAAGCTATGGTTTTGCTTCAGTAGTTCTCAGTTATTAGCACTGGAAAGCAGGGAGGCAGATGACTGAGTGATCATCTGTTACCTGTGCTGCACCGAAAATAAACAATCTATAAAAAACTTAGAGATAAAAGCACAAGATTTTTAAAGTACGTTAACATTTGCTAACAAGCTATAAAGTTGTGTTACATAAGTACATCTTTACTTAAGGATAATAAAACAAATATCTCTGTCATTAGCATTTTAATTTTTAGTTCTTAAAATTATTAAGTACTTTAAGTTCCTGAACACAGCTGTTAAATTGATTATCTGCAAATTTACACACAGCATCTGAAAAATAACATCTTCCTAACAAGATGCTCTGGTCTTAACAATTCTGCATTATAAAGTTAATAGAATTAGATTGCATTGTTATTAATCACAAACTATTCAGCCTTTAAAACATGCTTCCAACACCTGCTTGGAAATTCTGTTTCTTGGAATTCAATTTTATCCTTGCCTAGCAAATGCTGATGTTCCATGGCCATGAAATCCATGTTCTCCCTGCCTGGTTCCCAGCTTCAACCATGTTCTGCAGTGTCAGGTTTGAAAAAAAGCCCACAGGTCATGAACACACTGAATAAATTAACAGAAAGCCCCAAATTTATTGCTCCCATCTTTCTGGACTCCGTTTGCCAGAAGGGAAAAGCAAACCTATGGTGTGATTCCCAGAGGGCCTCGCTGTGCGTGGCACAAATGAGCTGGGCAGACACCAAATCTAAACTGAAATAAAGGGCTTTGGCACAGACTCATAAATGATTTGCATAAGGAAGGTTGTGCTGCTGCATATTCTGGATGAGTGTGGGAAGCCTTCAGGTGATCCTCAAACTGCAGAGCAGGCAGACTTTAAGGAATATAGACCTCAGTATGCCCAGAAATGATAAAATGTGCTAACTTTTTGAGGCTTTATGTAGAGTAGCACAAAGGGGATCCTCATGTCCTCTCTCCCCTGGGGTACTGGCATCTCTTCTGTGACTCTCTTTTCTCTATCTCCTTTAGCTCTTATCACCCAAAAAAACAGATGCTAGAGACTGGTAAATCCTTAGAGGATAAAGGCCCTTCTAAGTAGGTTTGTTTCTCCTGGGACATTTCAGGCAGTACAAAAATGTTGTCATTGTTGTCAAAAACATTTTTCAAAAACCTGGAAAGTAAGAGAGAGAAAAAAACAGATCAATATTTTTTGTTGTTGTTGCTATTGTTGTCAACTCAAATGAGAAAGAATTCAGTCACTGCAACAGTGAAATACGAATGCAGGATGTTGATGTGAGCAGCCTGGTTAGAAGGGAGAATTACTGAATAGAGAAAGGTCTGGCAGCCTCAGAGCTGGGAGTCTGAAAACCCAGCTTGGGAACCACACACATCCTTGGAAAGTTCTGCTGGGCCCCTCTGAAGTGCAGCTGGGCTATCTCAAAGCTGGACATCCTGAGGTATTACCAATAAACACAAACCCAACAAATTGTAGTGGCAATTTATCATCTGAAAAAGTGGAAATGGAGAAAATCAAGTGGGTCTGAAAGAAAAGGAAGCATCATCTGTTGGCTGTTACAGGTGAAAAGTGAAATTGCAGCACTTATTGGTTGCTTGAAGTGATGGTGTCCTGCATCCTCTGATGTCTCTAGGGTATAAAAAAGGGATTAATTTTTATCCAAAATGAAATTTCTGTCTGGAAGGACCTCTCATGTTGTATGTACTCCATTACCAAACAGGTTGCATTCTCCACATGAGCTTTCCTCAAGATCTGGGACCATCACTGGGAACACCTGTCTGACTCCAGACTGTGCCATGGATTATCTTTGAAGGGAGTCTGTCCTCTGATTCATTTCTGGACCCATTATTGGGGTTGGTTTGCTTCTGGCTGGTTAGATCCCTCTCTGGGCTATATATTTGCAGTAATCTGTATTAAAATAGAGAAATTCAGAGGATAGAAACCTCTGTGTCCCAATCTGCTCTGGAATCCTGTGTACTCATGGTCATGATTTCTACACATCTGTATGCTGGGTAATCCTTTAGGTCATGACAGATGTTGTTACAACTCTGGGGAAAGAAGAAGAGGAAAAAGTAAACAAATAAAATTTTGTATTTCTTTGAGGCAGAAATAGGATGGTCTGTGTCCCTAAAAAGTAACTTTACTTCCTGGAGGAAGTAAAAGGCAGCAGAAACTGGTAGAAAGGTAAACCACTAAAATAAACAGGTGAAATTCAGCACATGCCACAAAACCAGATGGGAACCTCTGTTGGGCCTCATGCAGAGTTGGGTTTTCGGGGGATGTGGAAAGGGAGCAGCTTTAATTTGATTTGCTGAGTGACCCGGGTGAGTGCCACCAGCCAGAGCTGGGATTAAACACACATTGCTTAAAGGACAGCTGGGCAACCTTCCATTCATGGCTGAGCAAACTCAGGCCCATGAAAGCTCACTGACTGAAAAAGCAGCAGCTGAAGACCAAATTAAATGAAATTAATCGTAGTTAGGGAAATATAATCCTGTTATTCATTGTTGGGTTTTTTGTTTTGGCTTTTTTTATCTTGGAGAGGAGGTGGAGGAAGAGGAAGCAGAGAGTGTGGAAATTGGTACTGATCTTTTTGAAATACCCATCATATGGTCACAAAGCTACTTTCTATTCCTGCTGATTACATTATTCTAATAAGCCCATACATTCTATTAAAAGAATTGAGAGGCTATTTTAAAGACTGCAGTCTAGAAAAGCTAAAGCAATTTCTAAATATTTTAGATGCCATCACAGATATGATAACTCTGTGAATAAGTTACCAGCTCTAGGTTTCTCCCTATCAATGAAACAGTTCAATATTTCACTTTTTAATTGCATCCCTATTTTATGACGAGTTTCAGAACAAGGGATTTCCTTGCTTTGCACAGGGTTTGGTAGTGGACTTGGTTCCCATTTCAGCAGATGTGGCTGGGCCTGAGCTGGGAACACACTGAGTTGGCATGAAAGGACCTCGTGTCCCTCTGTGAGACAGCCTGGCACAGCCTGGGGCCCTCTGTGCAGGATGCTCTGCCCATGCACTGCTGCCTGCAGGACACAGCCAGCACACCCAGCCCACAGACTCTGCCTCACTGAGTCTCACAAAGCCCTTTCGAACCCAAAACTCCTCTCTGTCAAGCCCTAAAGGCCCCCAGATGTGTTTTTTTTCTTGTTGTTTTTTTTTTTTTGTCCCAAAGGTCAAACAGAGAGAGATGCCCCAAGTGACTTGTCCTGCTCTCAGGGCAATGTGAGCCTGGCACTGACCCAAGCAGCCCTGGTGGAAATTGGTTTGTGTGTTAGAAATGTGCACGGGGCTGACCTGTAGTTTAATACATGGTGGTGCTTTGTTCTTCTGGGGCCTTATTCCAGAATCACTGCATTCATCATTATTCTTTCTATTAAAATCATGACTTTGAATCAGGCCTTATATTCATATTTTTAACCTAGAGCTCTTTGGCATTTTAAACAGCACCATTATGTTTCTCATTTTATTCCTTGATACTGGTGGAATTATTCCACTCAGCTTTGTCAAAAGTGCATTAAACCTCCCAGTTAATATACCTCTGCATCAAGGCTGCCTGGTTTAGGAGGTCACATGTATTCTTTCCTTGGAAAACCATCTGGTAATGTAGTTCTTTATATTGAAAGGCTTCAGAAATTAATAACTGAGATTGTCTTGAGATTATGAATTTACAGAACACGTTTCCCCTCCCCCTTTGTTTCCAGGGATTGCCTGCTACAGGGAGCTTGGGGAGGGTTTCCTGGTGGAAATTTTAGGAAAAAAAAGTGCTTAGTGGTGTTGTTAGTGGGTGATTTGGATCACTTGGAGAATCACTGTCAAAGGTATTAGTGAGGATGGGTTTAATATGATGTTGTAAAAGTGCAACAGAATGGTCTGGGTTGGAAGGGAACATAAAGATCCTTCAGTTCCAATCCCCTGCCATGGGCAGGGACAGTTTCCACCATCCCAGGTTGCTCAGAGCCCCATCCAACCTGGCCTTGGACTCAGGGGTGGCCTTATCCCAGGCAGGGGGCACCCACCCCTTCTATGCCAGTGCCTCACAGGCAAGAATTCCTTCCCAGTATCCACACAGACATTAGAATATCCTTCCCATTATCTATTTCTTCCCAACATCCTCCCAATTTCTTCACAATATTCCCTAGGGAATGCTAAGTGCGATTGGACACCTCTGTGTAAGAAACAGGATCCCAAAGATCTACTGCTGATGAAAGGTCTCTGACTTACAAGAGGTGGAGATGTTTCTGTCTAGTTCCCTGCTAAAGGTATAGCTGTAGCATCGTGGGTGATTTGGGCCAGGGATTGCTTCTCACTGGTAAGGTTTTCCTTTGACACTGAGGTCCATCTCTTCAAAAGTATTCAGGTACTCAAGGATACTTTTGGAAATCATTTAGGAGCTCAGTGGCATCCACTTCAGCGGGTTTAGAAAACGCCATCTCACTCTTATTTCCTTGGGTTGACTTTTCCAAAGATCTGACCCAGAGCAGTGGGTCCCGTTTGACATTTTATTGCCTGCCACGGTCCTTCCAGGTCATGTTTCAACAAAGGTGCCCAGCAGCAGCTGAAAGCTGCCTCTGGTAGCCCTTCTAAGGTCCTTCCCCCAGGCTGGCACAGGGAGCTCTGCAGCACAGGGCAGGCTCTGCTGGGGTCTTTGCCGTGGCTTTGGAGCACACCTGACCCTGAAGAAAGTACATGCTCTGAAATCCCAAATACCTCAGCACTGCAGCAATAATTCAGGTCTAATACAGTGCCACTTTTCTCATTTAGAAATGGGAAATCGCATCGAATGTGAAAGCAATCTGCTCCCATCAGGATGCTAAATACTGTTTTGTAGCTGGATTAAATAAATCTTAATTAGGATGCTCAGTGTATATTTTCATTTATTGCCTTCCTTCCTCTCTTTTCTGCCTCTCCCCACACCCAAGGATCTGACTAGAATATAGTGAAAAATCGTAAAAATTAAAATCGTGAGGGAAAATACACAAAAACTAAACATGTGCATCTTTCCAGCAAATAGAATATCAGGAGTCTGTTTTCCTCATAAGTATAGCACATTTATTTGTTTGTGTATGACTGCACATATGCATATATAAAAAAATACATGCATAGAAACATATAAAGAAAGGATTAACACATTCAAATATATTCTCTGCAGCTTATGGGGCAGAAAAATCTATAGAGCTTCAAATGACCATCTTCTGCAGTTCAATTTCCTTTGTAATGAAAACTAACACCACAGAAGTATGTACATTGTTCAATTTAATATGGTCAATGAAAATTTATATCCCTCCTCTTATTTTATTCTGAATTATATTATTGCAGAAAATGAGCAGAGCACATGTGATTCAAAGGGGAAATAATCAGTTTTCATTTCCTATTGGCTTAGGGATACGAATGAGCAAGCTTGAAAGAGAAATTTCTTTCGCAGAGCAATATTTTGTACAGAGATTTTTTGGAGACCTGAGTCACTTAAAATGATTCCAGCAGAGTGTTGAGGGCTAATTCCCAAGTCAGAAGCATAACTGGGTATTTACACTCCTACAAGGAGTGCTGTTGTTCCCAGCAGTGAATGTGACATTTCATCTGCACCAGCCCAAACCATAAGTAGAGGGTTGTGTTCTTTGACTCCAAATAGACTCAGGTTTTGGATAAGTTGAAATGAAAAGTGTATTTTCACTCATGGCATGCTCTTTTCACCCTTCCCCATAGGCACAGACGCTGCATCCCCCAGATCTGTATTCTTTTAAGAGAGGGGACATTGAGGAACCTGGCAGTGGCAGGGCTGGGAATAATCACAGGCAAAAAATCACTTGGCTCTTTTCCACCTCCATTTTTGTAGCTACAGAATGGGGCTGATGGGACTGAGTTTCCCAGTGGAGGGAGGATTTGAAAACAAGGGAATTAAAAATGCATAATTACCTTCATGATATGTGTAGATAAAATATTGCTGGTGGTTGAGTCACCTGTGGATACACCAGATATTCCAGGGAACGGATATTCCAGGGTTAGACCTGGGATATTCCAGGGTTAGACCTAAGAAACTGACTCCCAACAGAGCCTTCAATGTGCATTTTATCTCCATGAGGGACATCCCAGCTGATTGTCTCTGCACAACTCTATTTATATGTCTTCAGCCAGTGAGCTGAATCCAACCAAACTGACTAAAAGACTTGAGAAAAAAATGATATTAATTAAATGCAATATGGGATCTTCCTCCAGACATATGTTATCTGCAACCAGTGTATATGAAGTAATCATGAACTATCTTGGATAAATGTTCTTAAGGGAAAAACTTGCTGTGAAATGGTAGCAAATGATTCAAAATCATACAGATATCAGGATTCTTTCTGTTTGCTTCTCTGCTATTCTCCGTTATAAATTTATAATCTTTCATTAACTATTTAACATGCGGGGTTTTTTTTGTTTGTTTGTTTGTTTTTGGTTTG
>VZRO01003602.1:102191-129240 GCA_013397915.1 Daphoenositta chrysoptera
GGGAGCCTTTGACTGAGGCTAACCTGGAACCAGATATGATATTTGGGCTATATAAGGCCAAAACAAGAAGTTGAATTTCTTGGCTGTATCACCCTGCATATCAGTCAACTCCAGCATTACTGTGCCGTGATCCATTATGCAATGTAAACAAACAAAATGTGTTTTCATTAAGGGCTTTGAAGTCCTTGATGAAAGGGATGATCTGAAAGAAGGTATTGTTGATTCTATGATGAAAAAATCAGGACACTTCATGTACACTAGTTTGCAGGAGTGTTGAAGTGCTAATTGAAGTTGCAGTGAAGATTTTTTTAAACAAACCAAGGAAGCACACGTTTATTTTCCCAGCTGTACCAATTAATGGTGTCTGGTGGCTTTTTTTATTCCCCAAAATATCCATGTACTTTCCAGGAGAGTACAAGTCCCCTGTATCTTCTGTCTCATGTCTGCCTGCCTCACAGGGCTGGGGCTTCACAAACTGCAATCAGTGCAGCCAGAAAGTTATTCAGGGGCCTCTAAAGAAAAGAACTGAATTTCAGCAATTGATCAGACTCTCTTAATCCCATTTGCCTACATTTACTAGGTTTCCACTTGAGTTCCTTCGTGCATCTTTTAGTTGCCCACACCTACTGCCCCTTTTTTATGCTCTGGGCATCCTTTCAAACTTTCAAGTGTCCTTAAGGGCATCTTTCTTCTGTGGGTTCTGAGGGCAGCTCAGAGAGCATCAGAAATTCAGCTTTGGGCAGTTAAGCCCCAGTCTGGGTCACTGGTTGAGCTATAAATACCTTAATTGTGGATATTGATGTGTCACACCCTCTGTGTCCCTGTAGCACATGGGAGGCAGAGCTCTGGTGGTCCCCAAATTCAGAAAAGAGGCAGAACACTACATAGTTAAACCCCTCCCACCCATGGAAATAGATGCAGTGTGGAAGTTTGCATACACAAGTATTGAAAACTATTTACATTTACAGAAAGTCCCACAGGTTTGCTGCCACAGAAGGGTTTTGCTCCCTAAACATTTATTAAACACATAGAGACCAATTAAAGCAATTGGAAATTAAGTTTGTAATGCAATTCTAACATACATTTAACAACTCAGTTGTGAAAATCATCCACCTGCAATGCCAGAATAATGGATGCTGTAAAGAATATGGAAGTACAATGGGAATAACAGGGTTTAGCTGGGCTATTTTGTTCTTACTGTGAACAACATGAACAGTGACTCATCCCTAATGCTATTTCTAATACATTTTTAAACTTTTGAGTCAAGCAGAGTGCCATTCACTTCTCCACTTGATCACATTGTCTTTGACTCTAACAGGAATTTGATTTGTAAGTGTCTCTTAAGGCCAGGCTGCAAAAGTTTCATGTTTAAACCCTTTCTGTAGAGGAGTCTTTCACATCCTCTAAAATCACCCCTGCCATGATGCCCAAAGAAAATTGTCATCTACAGAGCAGGCCAGGAGCTGTGGTTATTGCTGCTTCTGAATTGCCTGCACACCCAGGCTGTGCTAAAAGAGGTCAGCATCTTTGCTGGATTTGGTCAGATGCATCTGTTTTATATATAACCTGTGGGTTCCTGGTTGGAGCTGCCACCGTGCTTCACCTGTTTGTAGAGCTTTTACCAGAACCAGCCTCCAACCTGCCTGTCACCTTTGCCTACCTCAGGCTGCCAACAGAACTGAAATAAAAATCTCTCCCTTAAAAAGGTCAGTCAAAACCAGGAAAAAACCCCTGAGCGCCAGCTCTTGCAGGGGGGCAGGTAGGGCTTGACTAACACAACAGATGCTTCTCTACTCATTTCTAAAAAGGCTCGTGGTGCAGTTTATTTCACCCCAGAAGGAATCGGTTCAGCTAAGAAAGCCCCAGTCTCAAAACCAAACCCTGACAGTGTTGCAGAGGATCCAACAGAGAAAAGCACCTTGGAAGGAAAATAAATGCAACTTAAAAGCTCCTGAAGCTTGATAGCACGTTTTAGGCTCACCAGAAATCAGTAAATAAATAAAAAATGAGAGGCGAAAAACAGATTGGAGAGGTGTTTATTTTCCCCAAGGAGAACTTGAACATCCGCTGGAGACCAGGGAAGAGTGTTAATGAAGCAAATAGCATCAGGGGAGCTACTTGACTTAATACAGCCCTTTATTTTATTTATGGAGAACTGATTTTTCAATCAAAATGCCTGATGTGGGCTTACTAAAAAGCATCCGTGTGGGGAAGAGAAGAAAACTACAGGGACTCCCACTTTATCACAGGCTTCTAACTGATCTGTGAGTGATTTTATCAGAAATGTGCTTGGGAAGCTCTGTCAGGGGTCAGCTCAGACTTGGGTTACAGCTTTGAAAGCAAGGCTGGAAATTGCACAGTCCATCATGTCTGCAGTGTTCATGAGATCATGGGCAGCACTGCCACAGGAATTTCTGTTTGGGACAGTGAAAATTGGAAAGAGAAAAGAAAGCCATGGCTGCAGAACTTTTGTTTCTTTTACAGACTTTTTGTTTCTGTATTTGTCAATAGAACAGGCCAGGACTTTTTCTCCTTTCCCAAGGACAAGTGACATGGCCCATCTGGCCATTCCTCTCCTCCCAGGAGGAGGTAGCTTTGCTCTGACTGCATTTTAGGCATAATCTCTGGCCCCTTTCACCTCTCCAAATCAGGCATTTCCTAAGAGCACTAATTAAATGGTAATTAAACCCATGTCTTTGCCCACGAAAAGTTTTGATGTTGTCAAACAGAGTCAGGACTCCAGAAGAGAAATGATCAAAAAGGCTTTAATGCCCAGTGGGGTACTGGTGTGTGACTTGATGTTTCCTTGCTCAGAGCTGCTGTGCCACAAAGGCACATCTGAGTGCCCTGAAAACCAAACAAAGGAAAATGTTTTGCCAAGGAACCTTTGCAAAAGGACAGATGGTCTGGAGCAAGTGGTTAACTGTAGAGAATTGATACAGTTCCCTTCATAATTGGCAATAAAACTTTATTTTACCTTTGGGGGATAAATTCTTGAAAGAAAGTGCCTGATTTGAGTTCCTAGCAGAAAAAAAAGAAGTGTTTGTTTATCTATCTAGGTAGTGCTGCTGGTTGTGTCATTGTAAATAAGCTCTGGCATCCCTAAGAGACTTTTGTGCACTGGGAATTTGAAAGAAAGGCCATTCCCAAAGCTCAAAACAATTGCCAGACTGACAGGTTAGGAGGGAAAGTCCTACAGGCCTTTCAGTCAGGTGAATCCTCAGAAGAAATTGCCCCAAAAAATCCAGGCAAAATCCCACCTTAGCTGATAAAAGACAGGGAGGGACTAACAAAAATATGGAGCCAACATCTAGAATTCATTGAATACATTTATATATGGAATTTGATGTAAAAAGAAAAGACAAAGTTGATGAAAGTGAACAAAAATTGCAACCTCACCCATGTAGGTGATCAATGTGGAAACTTGAAAGAATCATTTGGCCACAAATGACCAAAGAAAAAGGTTGTATCAGCAGCCCTAAGACCCAGCTTTGTTAGAGAACACAAAAAGGAGTGGCAAAGGAAAAGCAAGGCACTGAACATGCTGAAGTCAGGTGACATACTAAATCCATGAAATGAATTAAAGACATGTCTCTGTTCAATTTGAAGAAGATGTAAGTTGGAGGAGAATAAAACTTCATGTTTCCTGAATCAATTGTTTGAGGTAACACAAACCCACAGGTCCTGTAGAAAACAGGTCTGATTTAATCATTCATCTAAAAAGTACATTACCCTGAAAACCCAGTGTGTTGGGCAGGAGGGAGATGAGGGAACCAGAAAGGTCAATCCAGAGGAAAAATAATGGATTTCACAGTCAGAAAACAGGATTTATGTGTCATGTTTGTCAGTGTGCCATCATGAAAAATAGCTATTGTCACATAGGTTTTCACCGTTTGTTTGGGAATGTAGATATTTAACCAAGCAGTTAAGGAAAAACCTGTTCTTTCCAATACCAGGCTGTGATTTATTTTCTGCATATGTGGAGTGAAATCAAAGAGTAAATTACCACTGATGGAATGAGCTGCCAGACTACTACCAAAATGTCTGGGTTTCTCTATTTGTATTTCATTCTGAATGTTTCAAACCAGTCTTCTTGCCCTCCCTTCCAAATCCCATTCATTTCTAACACCTTGTGCAGGAGCTGTGTCAGAAATTTGCTTTTCCGACTCACGCACTTGAGTTTCTCCTTCTTTCACCTCCCCCAGCTGCAAATGACATTTGTTCAGGCTGCTCCCAGGGTGAACCCAGGCATCTTTCCAAGCTTAGAGGCCAAAAGCTCACAGATGTCATATGTCTTTTCTGATATTTCCAAACAAAATGCATGTTCAGAAGTCATTTCCACTCCCCTTCCGGTTTTTTTTTTTCCCCTAACTTCCCCCCTTCATTTGCACTCCTTTTCTTCATTTTGTCCACTTTTCCTTTTTAGCTTGCGTGTGTTTCCATTTGCCTGTTCTCCAATTGTATGCTGAGAATTTTATGGTGACTCCAAAAGACATATGAGAAAAAACAGATATCACAGTGCTCAAGGGGCAAAAATACCAATATTATATATTGCAAAATATCTCCCACACCCTGCACCATGGCTTGCCTCTGTGCTGGAGGCTGTGGAGCAGGACTTGAACTTCTAAAAAACGTATAATGTCAATATACTAAACCAGCAGAACACTATTTCTGGGTTTGTTTTGGGTTGGGTTTTTTTTTTTCCCCTAAATTCTTTTCCTTTTATTTTTTCTCTTTTTTTTCCTTTTTTCCTTGGTGGCCTAGTTTTCTGCCTAGCAAGTGGACAGAAAAGGCTCAGTGAAGGTCAGATGAGTACCAGGGCTGCTGCAGAGGAAGTTGAAAGAGAATGAAGTCAAAAGGAGGGAATGGGAAAAGGGCAGGGAAATGGGACCACAGCAGGGATCTCTAAGATCACCCCTGGCATTCATTTGGCCAGGGTTACATGTCAAGACTACAAATTTGAGCAATACTGAATATTTTAAATCCTAGGGAATTATTTTCATCTCAGACTTCTCCCTTTCATGACACAATTTCATTATTCCTCCTGTAAAAGGACTAATTTAGGAATGTGATTTTAGTGATGACCATGAAAACAGGTTCTCTTGTGGGTTATAGAAATGTATTTTCTTCCTTCCATTTCAAGCAACAAGATTTCTCCTGTTTTCACAGTGTCTCTCCGTCTCTATTCCTATTTTGCTTGGTGTGTACAAAAATCAATCAAGGGATATAACAGAGGTGTGCACTGAAATAAATTAACAAACTTTTTTTGCTTTACACCGTTAGACAATTGTATCAAATTCCTTTTGGAAATCCCTGCACAAGCAAAAGTTAGACAACTTCACCCATCAGTCCTTAGCAAGACACACCCTGCTCTGATTCAGAAACCACTTTTGATGAACTGCTGTATTCTTGAACATTTTTATTTGACTATATCGTCAATATTTTTTCTGTCACCATTTGTTCCAACAAGCCTCCCATTGAATTAAATTAAACCCAAGAATGAGTAGAGATGTAAAGAGAAGTCATGTTTTTATATAAACATAAAATGTTTTAAGAACAAGAAAAAAATGTTTTAAGAACATCAGCCTCTTTTCTGTTCTGGGACAGAAGCAAAGTTCAAGCTAAGCACAGGTTAGAAACAAGGTTTTTAGTCCCTGATTTGCCTTAATTAACTCAGGCAATTTGAGAAAATTTCCCTTTTGAGGAGCAAGGGAAATATTACCAGTGTGACAGATGCTCATGCTGTTAGCTCCCACAGGACAGAGATTTTTAATACCCATGGAACAGAGAGGGGAACAAACCTCAGCCCACAAAAACATCTACTCCGATGTCAGTGTAAGAAAAACTACAATTGCCATCAATATACAATAAAAGCAGGGTTATTCAGTGAAAATTACTTTGCCTTCATCAATACCACTTTTAATGAAAACTGAAGAAGAATGACTTATGCCATTCTTGGAGCAGGCCCAGATTATTTCCTTCTCTCAACTCTTCTGTCAGGATGGAAATTTTGTGCATTTGGAGACACAGCAGAAAAATTGTTGGAGAATTCTCAAAACGGGAAACTCTGATCTTGAAGTAAATTTAAGATTTATTATAAAAAGTTTTCAGAATACATGAAGATGTATAGGAGTTGATTTTTGTGGTCTCACCCCAGAAGTATCAAATACCATGTAAAGTTAATACTAGAGATGGATTTTTGCCACTTGCAGCGTAATAAAATCAGGCCTAAGATGTTTCATAATCATTACTCTGCTTTTCCAAAATAATCTACTAATAATTACCACTAATACAGTGAGGGAGTGGCTGCTTTGTTTTTCAGAGAGCTTGGCTAAAATGAGACTAAAGGATAGAAGTCTGTTTGTTACGTTTGTCCTGCCCTAACATCTCACAGGCAAACAAATGTGAATTCTCAGGTAATGCCCACTTGAGTCTTTTACTGCCTTAAATGGATCCTGCATCAGTCACATATTTATGAACTGTATCTGCTGCTCACCTACACCAAACAACAATTCTGCCATTAAACTTCAGTCCATGATTGTAGCCAGACTGAGTAATTGATGCAGAACTGATGAAGATCCAAATCTAATAATACAACTAAACATGACTTCATTGAACACTTTGCAGTTTTACCAAATGGCAGCTCTGGTGTCTTTGATAATGTGGAAACAAGAGGTAGGACTGGGTGATGATTTGTCCTGGGTGCGGGTGGTGCTGAAGGACACTGAGCACCAGCACGACTTTTTCATTTTATATCCCCAGCTCCTTATTTTTCTTCTGATAATCAGTATGGCCAACCTGCAGCTCTGTTTGTAGTAGTTTGGCTGACTTAATAGTACTACTTTATTTTTAAAAGAGCAAATTACAGATCCAATCTCCCATTTAGCTTTGATCGAGTTGTTTTTTTTTTTTTACAAGAGACAAAGAAGGAAGGGTAAAACCTTACCAGGAACAGAAGAAGTATCATAGAATATTCTGAGTTGGAAGGGACCCACAAGGATTAAGTCCTGGTCCTGCACAGGACAACCCCAAAAACCCCACCCTGTGCCTGAGAGCGTTGTCCAAACACTCCTTGAGCTCTGTCAGGCTCAGTGCTGTGCCCACTGCCCTGGGAGCCTGTTCAGTGCCCAGCCACCCTCTGGGGGAAGAACCAGGATGATACAAATGGTTTTCAGAAATATGAAGGGAAACTACTTGTCTGCTGGGTTCTCCTTCCTCCCAGCTCATTTGCAATATGAAACTTGTCCCCTGGCACTCTGTAAATGCAGTCCAGGAACTTAAAAGTAGCAGATATGCAGACATCACTAACATTGATAAGGCTGTTAGACTCCCAGAAGCTGTATTGATTAGCTGGTGGGACACTTTGTCAAGTTGTCACAATTAAATGTTGTTTTAATAGCCCCCTTTTCCCATTTAATTCTTTCTCTTCCTCATTAACGATGTCTGAGGCCTAATGCTGACAGAGTGGCATTCCTTCCAGAGGGATGAGCAGCTTCTGCAGGGAATTGCCTGTTCTGCACACCCTTCCACTGTGCCTTTTGTCACAGCCATCAGCTGAAACCTGCTCTTGCTTTGTGCGTCCCCTGAGTGCCAGCCCTTGGAGATTGGCAGGATTCACAACAGTTCTCAAGTGTGAACTGTGACTTTGTTTGGTCTCAGACTGGTTCCCACCAACACTTGACTCCTGCCCAAATATGCTGGGGGCTGATGCAACAGGAAACTCACTTTGGAGCTCTCAGTTATCTTTATTTTAGGTTGGCTGTGAGAATTTTCAATTTTATTAAGATTCGTCTCTTTCAATGTTAGAAAAAAATGCATATTTGTTAAAAGATGCTTCATTAAAACTAGAAATGGTTGAATATTTCCAGTTGAAAGAAATAACTTGTATATTTTTCAACAGCAGTTTTATTTTAGCAGGAGGGATGTTTCTCAGCACCAGTAAAAACCCAAGCACTTGCTATCACATCTTGAGAGGGTGTGACAGCCAAAAAAACACTTCATGCCCTTTGTGGTTTGGCTTTGACACATTGATCACATTTCCTACTGTTTTTATAGCATCTGTCACCGTTTTCACACAATCGGTCTTCCAGATATGTAGAACCCAAATCCCTTTCCTAAGATCCCCTTTTCAGTCTATAGGAAAGTTAATGATCCATGAAAAATGTCACACATTCATTCAGAGGACAACAAGGATAATTTGTGACTTCCAGCTGTCTCAGGGAGTGATGACACTTCAATCTTGCCTTTTTTTTTTTTTGATATTTTCAGGAAGGGCAGTGTCAAGGTAATTAAATCACTTAAACTTTGTTGCTAAGCTTCATGTAGTGCTTTTTCCCCTTTAAAAACCTTAGGTGACATCCACTTAAGCAGTTGCAATTCATTAAATATATCAGAAAGCATTTCAAAAAATATGATCAAAAAAAATTATAACTTTGAGTGCGTTAATGCTTTGACTTTCCTAGGTACATAAATCCTTAAGAAACAGTGTTGCACACAAAGCTGCTATTCCAGCTCCTGCAAAACCTTACATTTAACCAGGACCATTCAGTGACTGGTTTGATAAGGAAGTGTGTGTTGGATGTGTGCAGCATTATCAAAGCTTAATCACGAGGATTAGAGGGGATCCATGGAATCATCTGCAGAAGCAGCAGTTGATGGCCTCTGGCACAAAGGCTTGGAATGAAGTAAAGCACATTTCAAATGCTGCTGTGAGCTGGGAGCATTTTCCTTTCTAAAGGCTGCTATTAGACTGCAGTGCTGGATCCTGATCCGTGGGGCATCACCTGTGAGCTCCCCTCTGTGGGCTGGCAGGGGGTTGGAACTGGATGAACTTTGAGGTCCCTTCCAACTCAAACCATTCTGGGATTCACTGGAGCAGTTCTCCCACGTTTCTGGGTGGAACCTGGAACCTGCCTGTCTGTGTACAAACCTTGCCAGTCACATGGCATCGATTCCGAGCCACAGCACATTCCCAACAACCTTCCAAAGCCATTTTGCACTGGCCTGGCAGCTCCATGTCCAGGGTCTTTGGATATCTGCACGTCAAGTCACCCTCAGCAAGGAGCTAGCAGACCTTTGTTGCTCTTAGTCCCATATGCCAGTGATTTTCTCTGCAATGTGAACTCCCAAACTGTACTTTTCCAGCCCAAAACTCCAGTTGTGGTCTCATAAATGCCATACAGAAGGACCAGTTCCTTCCTGGAGTGATTCTGTGTTGTGATCCAAACAGCCAAGGTGCAGCTGCTCTTTGCTAGAGGGGCACGTTCCTGACCCTTGTTCAGCTTTTCCCCAGGCCTTTTCTCATCCTAGTCTGAACTACTGCAAGAAGTTATTCTATTCCAGAAGCAGGAATTGAACCTTTAATTGAACCTTTTGTTTCTCGTGAGGTCTCTGTGAGCTCACCTCTCCAGCTTTCTTGTCCCCCTGGCTCCAGCACAGTGGCTGCTCCCAGCTGGGTGGGCTGTGGGCAGTGCTCCAGGAATGTGCTCCATGAATAAATGTTTGCTGTCACCACCCCAGGGTCACTTGCTGGATCGGGATAGGTGCATTTCCCCTCCCCACTGCTCTGGGCTGTTGCTGTACATGGCATTAAACCATACCCAGACTTCTCTCAGGAACTGCCAAAGAGGCCCTGAGGGCAGAATTCCAGTGCTGCTTTGGAAGACAGCTCCAACCTCAGTGCAATCCCATGCTTGACACATTCCCCACTGACTGTTTCTTCTCCTCCAAGCAGTAGAATGAGAGCCTTTAAACAGTTTAGTTTGGGAAGCTCTGGGAAGCAAATAATTCCAGAGATGGGAGAATACTTTTGGAAAGCATCACCAGATGCTCGCATGGATCTAAAATTATCCTGCAGACATCTGCTGAGTGCTTCTACAAACAGCACCCTGTTGGGCTGGTCCTTCCTCTTGGCTGGATTTTGAAGGGTCTCTTTGATTCCATGTTCCATACCTGTTATTCCAGAAGCACTCAGGGTTTGCCCAGTTACTCTACTGCTGGTGCTGATTCGACTCAGAACAGAATTATTCCTGAAAACTCCTCTGAACCAAACCACTTCAGAGGCTCCCCTGCTTTCCAGAGAAACACAGCTGTTCTTTTTGGTCTAAAAAAGAACAAAACCGTTCCTTTTAGTCGAAAAAGATCTATCTCTGTGCCAAGAAAACTCTTGAAGCAGCGAATTTGAAAGGAAAGAAAAGGAGAAAAGTTTAGCTTACCTACACACACGTCTCTGCTTTTGGCATTGCACCTTAATCAATGCATTCACAGTTAATAATGGAGATATATACAAGCCATTTAGCAAGATGAAGTGGACATCTATTATTAATTGTTAAATTAATAAACCATAATCAGGCACAGACCCTAGGGCACATACCACTTTTTCTGTGAAAACCACTTATTGTCATTTCCATTACCACTTATTTTCATTTTCAGCAGTTTTTAAGCTCTGTTTAGGATGTATTTAGGGCTTCTTTTGCTGTTACCATTGGGGAATGCACTCTATCACCAAAGTAATCAATAACTGCAAGCTGATTTCTCCTCTGCATACCCTGCTTCCAACACAGACATGAACCAGGGCTTGTCACATTTTTCATAACTTGAAAAATCCATACAGGTGTAGAAAGAAAGAATAATTAATATTCTAATTATTATTATCTTAATCACTATTATTCTAATAGTAATATTTCAAGCTGAAAAAAAGCTTTTAAGTTGGAAGTTTTTAGAGTTCAATTTGTGTAGCTGAGCAAAAATTTAAACATAAAGCTAAATGAGTTGAACTCTAATTCTTCTGATTTAAGATCAAGAAGTGAGTTGATTATGGTGTATAATTAAATATCATAATAAAGAGGAAAACTCTGCCATGGTTTCCCCCTGCCTTTTTTCATTTCAGTGTTTTAAATGTACAAACCAGAGAAATAACAGGAACCAGCAGCCACAAGTTAGAGCTTAGATATTGAAATTATGAGTATGGCATAAGATTATAACTAAGGAACAATTCTGTAAGAGTGATGTTGATTAAAAATCAGCAAAGTTTTCCATTTACATCTTGTGATTACTTCAGATGAAGATGGAGTGTATTTCTCAATAATTGTTTCAGAAAAACATAAGGCATTGGGAAAAGAAAAAACCACCTGTGATTGTATGGGCTATGAGATATATGAAGTCAGACAAAAAAATCAGACTAAAAGTTATAAGAAATTCTTATATTTTAATTACTCAATCTTAAAATGATGCAATAAAGCTAGCTTTTGGGGAGATAATTTTTTTAACATTTTTTAATTAATGGTCATCTTCCTAAAATATAAAAAAAATTCTAAAGATGTGTTTGTTTTTTAACTGTGGAAAGAAGTAAGAGGATTAAACATTAGTTATTTGAGAAAATTTAGAAGAAAATTGAGAAAACTGATCTTATTCCAATATTTTCTGCTATTATTTTTCTTCATTTTTAGAGATTTTTTTTTTTCCAGAAAGTCCTGATGAAAGAAACGGCTTTTTCTATAGCTTTTCATTGCAGTCAAAGAAGGGATTTTTTTCTAATTGTGGTGCTGCTCTGATCCACAGGACATCTAAACACCACTTGAGACCTTGTGGATAAAATGCAGGCACTTATTTTCTTTTTCCTAGACCCCCATCCAAGGTGGATGTAATGATATTTCTTTTCTCTCCCTCATTACCTCTCCTGCCTGATTAAGGTCTGATTCAAGAGCTCTTAACCAGATTCCTTCTTGTGTTACAGCCAAGCACTGATCTTTTAAGGCAAAGAATTGCATTTTCTCTGCCAGAATTGTGTTGTGCAGAGAGGGGCCCTGATCCCTCCTGGCAGCTTCCAGTCCATGAAAACACAGAATAAAGGATTCCTGCTTGGGCAGCAGAATACCTACATATTTTTCATTAATTTCCAACAACTGTAATGGCCACAAGACAACATTAGGAAACCCACTCAGTTATTTCTCAAACCTCCTATGAAAATGCCTTCTTAACGTTTTGACAGAATGTGGTATTTTGCTAATCCTCAGCTTCTAAAATGTATTTGAAATTTGAAATACATTCTAATGTATTTGAATTTGTATTTCTAATGTATTTGAAATATATTATAAAATGTATTTGAAATTTGAAAAATACTTTTTGCACTTTTTTTTTTGCTTTGTTTTGTTAATCACAGCATAAAAATCGAAAGCAGAAGGGGAAAATGGAAATCATTAATGGGATTGTGGACAAAAGAAAGGCACCCTGGTGCTGCTCTGTTTGCCTGCTCAGGTGCTGGGTGTGTCAGCTCCCCAAAACACACAGGTCAGCAGAAAGTGATAAATACAGAAAAGGAGGAAATGCTCTGATAAAAGTACGTGAGACAGGACAGATGTGGAGCTGAGTTGCCTTATTTTTTTCCTGATGGAGGAAATAAGAATAAGTTTTATATTTCAATTTGTATTTTCTTTGGGATAGACCCTGAAATCAGTACTTAGTTTTGATTGAGGCATGAGAAAGGTTTTTAATTTGTTTATCGTAGAGTAAGTGACCAAATCTGGAAATTTTTAGGTGTGAATTAAGGTCCACGGAGAAATTCCACTATCAAAAGGTGTTCACAATGCAATACTGAACTTTTTAAAAAGCAGAAAACCCTTGAGTCACGGGTTTCATTCTCCACAAGTGTTTGTCAAACTGGAATTACCTTCACAATAGCCTTTTGGATCTAAAACTCAACATATTAATGTGCTGTTTTGAAGTAAAAGGCTGTTTTAGGTTTTGGTTTTTTTTGTTTTAGAAAACCTTGAAATAAAAAATTAATAACAAAAAATTTGTAATGAAGATACATGTTTGCAGCTTAAGGGCAAGAAGCTGATTTTCCACAAATATGTACCCACTCAGGTTTTCCAACCAGAGATGTCAATAAAAAAACCCAAAAAGCCCAAATCAAAAACCTCACCAATAAAAAAAAAAAAAAAAAAAAAAAAAAAAAAAAAAAAAAAAAAAAAAGTAAAGGAGTGCAAATCTTTGAATTCTGCCTCTGGCTTTCTAGATGTAACTGGGGTGAGGATGACTGATTTTCTTTTAATCCATTTCACTGTTTAAGTTCAGGATACAGCAGATAAAGCAGGCATAAATCAACAGCAGTAACCAGTTAACATCCCAGCAAACAAGATATTTATCCTTCTTTGCAAAGGTATTGGTGATGAATTCCTGATGCTCACCCGTGAGTGTGGAAGGAAGAAGAGCTGCTACAGGGAAGAGTGGCTGCTGTAATGTGATGCCCACACTGGAAGTGCAGCTCCTAAAATTCCATACCTTGAGGACAGTTGTGCCACTTCTCACTGCAGCAACATCCAGGCATCCAATTTCCCCCATAAGCATTCAATTTTCTTTGGATGGATCAAAGTTGGGATGAGTTTGGAAGATTTTCACAAGAGCAGAGTGACACTGCCCTCCTCTTAAGAACTTAATCTAATTGCTGGTCTCCATCCCACATGCATGTTTTACAGCTGTGTGAAAGACAATAAAAGTAATTTCTTGCCCATTTTATGTGCCATTTTTCAGAAAGTCAAGAAGGTGGCTTCAAAGTAACCATTAGCATGGGTTGTTAAGTCTGGTAGATGGTAGCTTTGAGCAGCTCCTGTTATTTAGAATTTATGCTGCTATAACTATTCATGCAAAAATAAAATAGTCACTCTGGAAAATTTTTAAAGGAAGGTTAGAGTTTGGAGTTTCTGTCAGAAGCACAGTGTGTGTTTGATAGTTATGGTAATAGAAGTAAAAGGTAAATTTAATGGATTAAGTTTTAAACCAGCTTCCAAAAGAGATACCTAAGGCTCTTCCCCTTGTGAGATATTTTTTGCAGTATAGCACTTGTAAAAGGCTTTTCCTCTTAATTGTTAAGGATTTTTTTTTTAAAGATTCAATAGGAACACAGTGACCTAAGGCCACAGACACAGAAATCAAGTTATGCCATGATTTAAACTACAGACGTGGTCACAGTCCTTCACTGAATACTTGTTTAATTACTTTCCCCTGCACTGTATCTCTACAAGGCCAGGAGACCTTATCAGATCTCATCTGACAGCACAACTCAGCTGAAAATGATACCAACTTTCCAGTAATAGGGATGATTTGCAGTCTGGTGCTCTAAGGTGTAAATTAAAGTGGATTTGCAGGCTGTAACACAGACATAAATTAGAGGCATTGATACACCTGCAAAACAAACCCAACTTCCCCACACCCATCCCCAGGAGGGTTTGCCTTGTTTGCCTCCCGTTTTGCCCAGACATGAGCGTTTATAGAAGAGATGTTTATTACCTTTCCTTGCAAATCCTGCCTGGCTGATTGGGGTTATCCTCCTGAATTCCATGCTCATCGGCTCCAGCTACAGCTCTGGCTAATGAGCACTGCCACAACTCAGGCAAAAAAGGATCAACTTAAATGTGCCCTCTTGGGCAATCAAAGAGGCATTAGACCCTCCCTACATCCCCTCACCTCAGACTGGGGCACATTCAGATATTAATCCAAGACATTAAAAGCAAATCTGATGGTTCAGACTGTGAGGGTCTCTCTTGCTGTTCCTGTGTGTCCACCAGCTATGGAGAGAAGCCAGAAAACTTGTCTTCCAAGATGGATAAATTAATCCCCTTTCCAGAAGAACAGAAGTTTATTTAACTGTATAACCTGGGTGAAAACTGTCCAGTAGAGAGAGGAGGAAGAGCATCAGAGGACACACTGATAATCAGCCCTGCACAGGATTTCCCCTCCACCATCAGGAGCTGGGGTCAGTTTTCTCCAGACAGAACAACTCTGATTTGTGGTATCGACACCCACCCTAGGGAAATACAAAGAAATTCAAATGTCTTGCACTGAGGCATATAATCCTTGCCTGACTGCCTAAACTAAAGCAAACACAGAGCACAGCAATAATTCAAACACAGGGAAGTGAGCCAGGTGGGGAGAATGCAAATGGTCTTTATGATCCTGTTTATTTGGCTGTATGGAAGCAAGGTCTGGGTGTGATGTTTATCATCAGATCTAATATAGCCGTGTCAAATCTTGAGCAAGTGTTCTGCAAATCCTTTAAAGCTGTGCAATTATTTCTGACAGGATAGGCTGAAAAAGTCAGCCCTGCAGTGAGGCAGGAAAGGATTAGGCAAAAGAGAAAGGGAAAAACATTCTTGGAAGGTTTGCATGTGGGTGTAGTGGATGTTCAGGTCTCTTAAATTGTCTGTGCCGTATATCTGACATATCTGATGCATTAAACAGGGAGCTTACAGGAGAGCAAATCTGTCTCTGAGGACAGATCTACAGGGTGCTGACTGGTTTAGTTCATTGTTGAAGATTACTGCAGAATCCAGAGGCTTTTCTTCCCATTTAAGGTGACTTTATATGAAAAAGTGGAATTGTATTCCCCTTAATCACATTATATACTGCAAATGTTTAGCTTAAATTTCTGTACACGCTGCTCATTTTCCATCAAAAAATTTCATTCGCTTTAAAGAGAATTTAGGAAAGAAGAAAAGACCAGAACGTTTATATTGTTTCAACTACTTATTTTAAGTTGAGAGTGTGGAAGACAAAAAATGACATAATTATACAAATGTAAAAAGACCCTAAATTTGTATGTTAGAAGCACACAGCAGTAGTCTTTCTTTAAATGTCTCAGTTCTCAACTCCATGAGGTGCAATGAATTGTACTCCCAGTGTACATATCGATTCAACACAACTCCACACAAACACACACCAAAACTGGCATTGGATTTAAGAAAACGAGAGGTCTGGGATTTTGTAATTACTTTCTGTGTAATGAAAAGGGCTGGATCCGTGCTGATCCACTCTGTACATCTCTAAAGTAATTTATCGCTTTTCAGCCACTTAATAAACTTCAGTGGGAGCCAGGCAGTCAGAACTGGTGTTATTCTGCTCATGTCAGGGGCTGCATTTCACAAGATCTCACCCTTCTCCTCACATTTCTTGCTGCCACTATTTCTAGAGCAGTTTCCCCACAGTGACCAGCATGACCAGTGCCTCTCACCCCATCACTGAGCACCACTGGTAATTTCATGCATTGAAAAGTTCCCTCTGAGCCTTAATTCCTCCAGGTCAAGCAGTCCCAGCCCTCTCATTCTCTCCCCAAGGAGAGATGCTCCAATCCCTAACACTGAAATTAAAGCCAAAATTTAGGATGTCCATTATCCAAAATAACAACACTTCTTCTTATAAACTGAAATAAGAATTTTCATAACCAGGTCCTCATGAATTAAACAGGGAGATAAAGGCAAAGGCAGATCAACAGGAAGACATGGAAATATGTTCAGGGGAAGTTACTACACTCAGTGCTGGATAAAACTTGTCATTCAATGAGGTGTGTGCAAATTCGTGCATGCACAAGATGATAATGTGAGCTCTGCAATTATTACCAAGAATAAAAGGGCTTTATCAGCAGATCTCAATGAGTGTATTACAAAGAACTAGAATAATTTCTAAAATTGGGAACTGGGACAGATAGCTGCAAAGTGACTGACAGTCATTCAGAAGGCCAGCATCAGCCCTGGGAACAGAACCAAGGACATTCTAATCCCTGGACAGAAACACTACAGGTTATCACTCTTTTCTCCCAAAATGTGGTTCTGTCAATGGGTCATTAGCTTGAGCTAGGAGCATTGTTTTTGAGGTCTTTGTGCCCATTAATTTCTTGGTGTTCCTGTGAAACAGATGATTTTTCTCCCTCCTGTGGTTCCTGCCACAAGCACATCTGTGCGTGGGGACAGGCAGAAAAGTCCCCAGTGTACAGATCCTATTATCCAGCTACCAGAACGTGTAATGTTCTGCTTTCTGCAAATCACAATGGATTTGATTCAAAAACTTAAATATAGAAACCATCAATTCCCCAAATGGCTAATTATTTTTGAAAGGGATACATTATTGCTGCTATTTTTTTTTTTTTTAGAAAGGCAAATACTGGGGAAACAGCTGTTTTGCACCCATGGTACTTTGGAAATGTTCGGGATCAAAGATGACTGCTACTTGTTTAAGACACAATAGCTGCTCTTTTGGCTTCTGGGTAGCCAGCACACCAGGGCAATAAGGAGTGGGTTTGGGAATACTTTAAATTCTAGCAGATGCTAGAAACAATTCAGGGAACTGCTAATATCTGAAGAGTAAGGGCACTTCAGCTGAGCCTGGCCTCCTTCAGTACCAACATCCCAGCAGGCAGCAATGAGTAGTGAAGTGTTAAGGAACCATTCTTGTTTCCAGCTGAGTAGTTCCTTGACTAAAGCTTCTTTCCATAGGTCTTCGAAACCTTTGGAAAGAACTGAAAGTGTCAGGCAAGGTGAGATGGTGATATCCATCCAAACTGCATTTGCATTTCTAATCACAGTGTTCTTTAACCTACAAACTGGTGAAGTCCAATTTCCTATGGATTTCTAGGGATCTTTCCAGGGAATTACAGGCTTGAGGCTAATATTAAAGTTGGATAATTACCACTGCACACTTACAGCTTTGTCAGATTTGCTGCCTTCTTTTATTTTCCTTTAACTTCGTGCTTTTTTTTCCTGGTGAGGTTTGAGGTGAATTTATTCTCTGTTTTAAATGTGTTTCAGAAATATGGAAGCCTTCAACTTCTGGAATTAAAAAAAGAAGCCTGAAAGCAACAGCAGTGGTGATAAATGGGGCTGTGGTGAGAGATGGGGCTGTGGATTTCTGTGCTTACAGGGATTTAATTATGCTCCTCTGTGCTAGTGGAAAACTGCAGCAAAACCTGCATCGAGGGTCAGTCTGCAGAATTTGTACAACATTCCCCTGTAGAATCCAGACATGAACAAAATTACCTGCCCAGGGCACAAAGAAACAGCAGTTTGCCCACAGACATCACTTGGGATGGAACTTATGACTGAGTAAAAGGGTCTTCACCTGGCCAGGTCCGTCCAGAGGAAAAGGAGGTCCTTTAAGGGGCATCACTGCTGCAAAGAATTTGAGAAAAGGCTTTTGGTGGGAGGATGAGAGAGGAAAGATTTGGATAATTTAAAAAATAAGCCTGAAAAGTTTTAATTGAGCTTCTTTTTGTTTCAGTGATACCATTCTCTTTAGGAAAAGAGAGGTTTGCTTTAGGAGAAGGCAAACAAGGTTGAACCCTCATTCTAACAGAGGTTCTCCCAGTGATGCGCCACATATTTTAACCTGCTGAAATTTTGTCCTCAAAGCTGTAAAATCCTGAGCTTTGAACTCCAAGATTCGGAAAGAAATACCTTTCAAGGGGTATTTTTGTTTGTTTTTTTTGGTTTTGGTGAGGTTTGTTTGTTTGTTATTGGGTTTGTTGTTTGTTCTTTATTGGTTTTGCTGTTTGTTGATTTGTTTGTTTTGGGGGGTTGCCCCTGGGAATGCCCCATGCCCTCTCCATTTACTGCTTTTTACCACTGCCTAAACTGGAGGGGCTGCTGGGCTCTGAGCCTTGCCACCCTTCCCTGTGGACCCCAGCCCCTGACTTAGCTGTGTCTTTAAGCCAGGTTTTCCCCTGATGGGGGAATGATTTTAAAGAAACTTTCAGCACTCTCTGCTTTAAGATAGTTTATTAAGTCTTATCAGAGAAGTAAGGTCACTAGCACACAGCACACAACAGAGATGTGCAGCAGAATGCCTGTAGAATGCTGAGAATGCTGCTTATCAAGATAACATGGCCTTCTTAAAGGTAAATCATCCAATTAAATCTTAAAATGAAAGATATTTTCACTTTTCTACCAATGTTAGACAAATGCTCCTGTCACGTACACAGGAACTGCAGAATTTTTTATCCAGTCACTTTTAGACATCTTCTACTGCAGAATATGGAGTACTAGAAGAAGAAGAAGAAGAAAAAGAAGAAGAAGAAGAAGAAGAAGAAGAAGGTCTAGAAACAACAACAATCCTCCATTTTGGAGTTTTTGCTTTTTATCTATTTACTACATTAATAAACCCAAAACCTTTAGATTTTTCACCCTGTGATAACCTTACATAACATTCTATTATTTAGTTCTCACTGGAGTAGATTCTAGTTCTTCCCAAAGAGTTGGCAGTTTTCTCCATGGATAAAGGTCAAAGACAGTGTTGTCCAGGGGGGTAGAACCCTTCAAAACAGGCAGGGAAATATTCTCTGCTTTCAGGGCTCCCGCACTTCCCCATTCCACGGGCCACTGTTCCCGTGCCACCAGACAGCTGGCAGTGCCATCGGGAGCGCTCCTGGCACCCTGGCAGGATGTGCACAACAGAGCAAACGGGGGCACAAAAGGAGCTGAAGGCCTGACCAGCTCTGCCCTTTCATGAAATGATGCTCTGGAGCATCCCATCAAACAGGATTTAACAACAGCAGGTCGATATCCCCACCTTGCCAGCAAATGAATCCCTCCAGCCTTTGTGAGGGCTATCAGGGACTGGGAGCAGGGACTGGCTTTTATTCAGGATGTGGGGACAGAGTCCTGGTAAGGAGTCCATAAAGTTGCATCTTCAAATTTATGTTTTCCAGTGAGAGATTCCTTTCACGAAGCTTTCCAAGACTGAAAATGTGGGGGTAGTAAGTGAAATTGTTAAATAGCTGTAATTAAAAATACAGGCAGCTCATAAAATCAAAATTAGGGATGAAATTATCGGTTGTTGTTATTTAGGGGAGCAACAAAATGGTTTTCTTGCATTTTTTGCAACATATTTTTTCTTGTATGTCAAAGAAAGCCACTCAAAATGCACCAAAGAAATTCCAACATGAAAGGGGAAATGATATATAAAACCCTTAACTCCTACAGTAACTGCTCTCAAAAATAAACTATTAGAGAAATGTTATAACTCACATCATTACCATAATAATTTCACGTTCTACAGGGTACAGAATAAGTCTATTAATAATTCTTAATAATTGTGTTCCTAAAAATAAATTTCCAGACTATTAGAATAAAAAGGCTGAAGTTTGTTAAAATGTAATTAAATATTAGGAGAACTTTGCATTTCAGGCAAACAGCCCTGGATTGAACAGAAGGTGTGGAACGATGTTATCACCAGGGAACTGTTTGCTATTGTTTGAATAAAAGGTTTTCTTATTCACTTGAAATAGAGTAACAGTCAAGCACTATTAATTCTGTCCAATGAGCAGGCTTAAAGCAGAACCACATAACAAAATACAGTGATTCTCTGGGTCACAAAACACCATTATTTGTCTTAGTTTCCAAATATTTTTTACAAAAGAACCCACTTTCAAAAATAAATATAATTTTTTTCTATTGAAAAAACCCTGCATTTTGAAACCTTGCTTAGAACTGTTACTGATAGAAAATGGTGATGTAAATAGAATTTTAATAAAATAAAATTCTAAGGCTGTGTGAGAGTAACTGGTGGTGACCAAATATTCTGGGCACTGTTAGAAAAATGTGCTTAAAAACAAATAGAAGGACAAATGATGGGTGAGGGGATCATGGTTCAGAAAATCTGATCTGGATGCAAAGGTGATGTGATACCATGAATTTGCATGAAAAGCAGATCAATCATTCTTCCTGGAAAGACAGCTCGATGATGTTTGCCAGACAAGCTTGTGGAAATTTGTATTTGCCACCATTTAAACAACTTGGTTAAAGGTCCTTGTAAATGTCTGCATCCTTTTCAGCATGGGAAACAACTGTAATTTCAGTCACGAGTATTTTTTCTTGAGTCAGTGTAAAGTTAACTGTGGTGAGTAAATAAACATTGCTGGTAAGAGCAGAAGTACCAGAGGAGAACCACACACCACAGATTTCCTTTCTGTTATCTCTACAGCCTCATGACTAGAGGAAATCCACAGACATATTTAATTCATTTTGAGATATTCCATAGGAAAAAAAAAAAGAGCTTGAAATATTTAATTTTTTCCTTTCACACTCGTCATTTGTCCTTTTTTTCAAGAATAATTTTCCTTTTTTTTTTTTTTGGAATTATCTAATGGCACAATTTTATTTTGTTGCTAATGTAGATAAAATCCCCCCCACAAAGCTGTTTATTTAGCTAACAACACTGCTTTAAAAGCCAATTATAACTCTGCAAACACTATGGAATGTTAGGACATTTACAATGTTCTAAAGAAGTTTTTTTTTTTCCCCCAGAAATAATGTAAAAACTAATCTATAATGCTGTTCCTTTGGTTGTTTTCAGCAGCTTTTCTACTTGCATTCCCTGTATTTACTGCTAGGCCACATAGTGACATAGATTCTGAGACTTTGCTTTGCAGAGTACACGCCAGGTAAGAAATCTGTTCTCTATTAAGTCGTGCCCTATAGTTCTGACTGCTCTGAAATAATGAGCTTTTAGAGGTGAAGTTTCCTAGTGCTGAACAGAAAGGGTGCATGGTCCCAGTGGTCTGTGCAAATGTCACTGCTTGAACACCTCCAGAATGTCTCTAATTACTCACCAAGTGCCACGGAGGAGAATTTGTACTCATCCTTTACCTGGGGTGAAGGCTGTGACAATTCCTGACAATTTCTTTCAGTTCAGTCGACTTTTTTTCTTTAATATTATTCAAGTTAACACAAGACTCTGTGGAAGACTTTGCTTCCAGCTTCTGATTTGCACTCGCAGTAACATCTCCAATTCAGTGTGAAACTGTGCATTATTCTCCAGGTATTTAAGGATGCATGAGGCTGGACTCCTTTTAAATTGGTCTGGAGCCAATTTGTACAATTTCTTTTTTTTTTTTTTCCCTACTCTTACTGTAACCCTTGTCTTTTTCTTATGTCATTTCCGTCTAAGTTAACAAGTGGCTCTGACTTGGTTTGGGATTGACCCTGCATTGTCCTCTTCACTCCCCATGGAGTTTGATGTGGAGAGCAGGTTGTTCCAGGATTCCTAAATAGTTTTAAAGAGGTTTCTGGACATGGAAGTAGTGTAAAATCATGTGGTAATTATTAGAAATGCTTCTCTGTTAAATTCTCTTATTAAGTCGGTAAGGTTGCACTGCCTTTTCATGCCTTTATTTCTTCATATTTCATCTTGATGGCTTCTACCTCTTTCCCCCTCATCCTGACCATGCTTACCACACTAGAGATGAAGGCTCAGATGTTGTGCATGTACTGCATCTGGGAATTGAGCACACCAAAACATGAAAGCTTTTTTTCAAATGACCATTATGATGCCCAAGTCATTAATATTTCTTCACTTAAAAACCAAAAACTTAGTTGGGAATTCAGCTCATTCAACACTTTGGCTGCCAACTCTTGCTTTGTTTTTTTTTTGGTTTTTTTTTGTTTTTTTGTTTTTTTTTTTGGTGCATCAACAATCACTGAGAATCTCCTTCAGCTGAAAAGAAAGGACACAGAATCATATTAAACACATAAAACTGGATGTGTTGAAGTGCGAGTGTTAAACTTGAGTAATCAAGGGTGTTTTAAGCTTGGCTGAAAGTCTTCTACTATTATTATTGCTGTTACTACAGTAATACACAACCATTAGAAATATATTATGAATAATACGTCATGAGAATGATAAATCTCTTCCTCAAATTACAGTGTATTTGTTTGAACAGTTTAGGGTTTTCACTGGTACTTACAGAACACAGAAGATGAAAAGGGAAAGGAATGAAGAGGAAATGGATTTTTTTTTTTTTCAGGTCAAATTTAATACATTACAAAAATATCCATAAAGCATTCGCTTTTCCCAGTGGCAAAAAGTGAACATATAAGGACCTTTTCAGAAGAAGAAATTGCCAGGAAAACCCCACTGTATTACAGATGATGAACAACCTGCTAATCAAGACATGGATCCATGTGATTCTTGTTGGGGCTCACTTTTAGCTCATTAAAATGACATTAAAGGTTTTGGGGACATGCCCTGGGTGTGCTCTGCGATTTTCTTGCCACTCTGCCCCATCAGGCCCCCAAGGACAGCTTGGGAACCGAATTGCCACGTGAGGGGCTGGCTGTGCCCAGTGCTGTGCCCTAAATCTGCACAGGGCGCAGGGATCATCGGGATGCATCCACAGTGGAGTTCCCTGCGCCCAGGAATTTGGCACTCAGCAGATTTGCTGCTCATCCAGCATAATCTGGGGTGAACAGAAATTTTAGTCATTCCTAAAGCTGCTGTTGGCTCTCATTGAAGAGAACAGTGGGAGTCCTGCTGGCTCCAGGAGAGCAGCATTATTCTGAGGCTCTAAAAGTTAAAGGACTTCACTTAGAAAATCTTCCCCTTGACATCCAAGAGTCCAGGTTTCCTGCCTTGGATTTATGGACTAAAGCATTTCAAACACTTTCTCTCCAGTGGACCATTTCCTTCACAATACAGCCAGGGGTAATCAGAGCTTGTGACAACACCTCTGCTCAAACGACGGGGAGAAAAGCTGCCCAAAACGCGTAAATACCATAGCTAAAACCATTTTCATTTGCCATATATCATGGAAAAAGCAATCTGATCCTGCCTGTCAGAGAAAATAAAATGCATTAGGAAACTGTAAAATCATTTGCCTTAAGTGGTTTGCCACTATAATAGTGATGCAATTTTCTTTAATTCAATCACCAAACCTCTGCCTTAATCTCGCTCACCTCGGTGATGCAGCACTTCTGCAGAGGGCAGCTCAGAGCAGCCCGTGCCAGACTGGTCGAGCTAATCAGATTATTAATGGTGACTTTTCCTCTTCCTATCCTCTAGGAAGATAAACACTTTTCCCTCCATTTACTCAATTCTTCTGGGGTTTTTTGCATTTTCTTCTTTTTTCCAAACTGTGAACTAGTTTACTCACCAAGCCACCATCCTGCAATTCCATTTCTAAAAGCTCTTTTAATTAGCACTAGGTCAGCCATGTCAGCTGCTTTCAACAATCCTTTTGCACGTTGTGGAAGGAGAAAGTAACTGATAAAACATACAGACTGTAGCCACAGGCAGTTTGAGTTTAGTTGGGTTTTTTTTTTTTAATACTTTCAAGCAATACAATGTACCTTATTTAACTTTTAAAATATTAACAGCTTTACATATATTTCCCAAAGGCACTGTATCAAAAGTTACAATCTACACTGGATATAGTCTAAATCCTTTTGATACCCCCGCTCAAGCATATTGCAGCTGAATTTTAATGTCTGGCTTTGCTTTCCAAGGGAGTTTACAGGTGGTTTGTTGGTAATGTGTGGCACGTGGAAAATTGACAGAGGCAATTAGGAGGCTGCATGAGAGGATGATTTCAACCCCTGCTGGCTTTGTGGATGGATAGGCTGGTTCCTCTGGATCCCCAGCTGGCACCAGTGCTGCTTTGCTGATTTAATCTGGATAAAGTGCAGAGCCAGTTTGTCCTGCAGCACATGAAGAGGGAATGTGTAAAGACAGAGGCTGGATGTGGCAGAGGGGGAACCTTTCCTCTGTACTTACACATAGAGCCTCAAGTTGTGCCAGGGAAGCATTAATGTGGATATTAGGAAAAAAAAAATCTCCACTGGAAGAGTAGAACATACTGCCCAAGGAAGTGGTGAAATCACCACGACTGGAAGTGGTCAAAAACCGTGGAGAGGTGGCACAAAGGGACACGTTTTAGTGCTGGGCCTGGCAGTGCTGGGTTAATGGTTGGACTCGATGATCTTAGAGGGCTTTTCCAACCTTAATGATTCTGTGATCCCATGATTCTATGGATGACAGGCTGGGATCCCTCATCATAAGTGAGGAGGGACAAGCCCTCGATTAGTGCAGTCTCCGTGGAGACTGTACAGCAGTTTTGTGAAGTTCTGCTGTAAAAAGGAACACCTCTGCTTAAACTTGCAGAGATTTAAGACCAGATGGATTTTCTAATTCACATTCCTAATTTTAAATGCACTTTATTTTTCCTCATTTTAAACCAATGCAATTTCTCCTTGATTTTCTCCCACTGGCTGTACTTTACAGCTGTATTTGCTTCTTGTCCTGAGTGCACTCGTCAATTGCCAAGGCTGCCATTCCCCCATGACTCACAGCTAATTTCACAAAAACAGAGCTGAATAGGTTTTAAACCTGTGGCACATGAAAGTGAACAGAAAGGAAAATAAAGAAGCAAAAACCCCCATCAGTTCCACCCTAAGACATCAGAGAGGCAAAGGATCAGGGAAATGCACATCATGGCCTTCCAGATAAAGAAACCCTCAAATTGCTGCTGCAGCTCCTCTGTTGTACTTTGTGTTTTTATTTTCCATATGAACTGAAAAGCTGATACCACAAGAGGGAGAGACAGGGACAGTTTTCCACTTTCCTCTGTGATTTTTCCTTCCTCTGCAGGTCTGACCTCGGGACTTAAAGAAAGACCTCAGGAAGCAAAGCCACTTCTATGGATGGACTTGGCTGATGCAGAAGTCAAGAAGTAAATAGAGCAGCAGTTGTTGAGCTGCAGGAGATGTTGGAAATACTCATACATTCTTATTCTTCTGCTCAGAGGAAGATTTCATCTTTCATGGCTACATCAACAAGTACGGAGTTATTGGAGCTGGCTAAAAGAATTAATATTTGTAAATTTGGACTCATATTGAGTGGGTTTAGCAGCAACAGTTTCATATGAACTTCTTGCCCTCTACACTCATTTATATCCACATGTGCAAACTGGCACATTAAATTTAATTTCATTTAATTTTTCCAAGAAGTTGATAACCTAAACCCATTACATTTCAATTTAGCTTGTTTATTCATCTGTTTAAGATGCATGGAGATGACATACAAAGATAGTTAAGATTAATGAGTAGCTGATTAGTAGTTGAGTTCGCATATGGAAACAAAGCACCAGAAATAATTACAGCAGGAAACTCATGACATTTATTTTAATTGGTATGGGATGGTTTGGTTTGTTTTTGTAAGGACCAGATTGCTTACAAAGCCATTTCCCTTGTGCCACTGAAATAAAACACAGAAATGACCTTAATCTAAGAGAACATGGTAGACACAGAAGTCAGAAGTGATTCTGGTGAATTTTTAATTTTAATTATTAAAAAGGTAAATACCTATTAAAAAGGTCTTTATTTTTGAAAGCATATAAACATCAGGTTAGCTTTTGGTATCTCCTTATCCTTACTATCCTGAATTTTGGCCAGAGAGAGATGTAAGCACAACAGCAGCCAACAGGATCAGATAATTTTTTCATTTGATGTGAATAAACATCAGGTCTTAAAGAAAAGCAAAGTACAGCTTATTTAAATTAAAGCAAAACACTGAAATTTTACAAAATGAGTACAAGCTCACCAAGGAATAAGCTGGTGAACAGAAGAAAGTTTACAAATGTCACATGAAATGAGAATATTACAAAAACTGTAATTGGGGATAACGATCTGCAAAAAATAATCCTCAGGAGGAGATAGAATTTGGGAAAATGGTGATAGAACAGTTACCTGTGACACCATCAAAATGGCTCAGTGTCCCAAGAGGTGTCTTCCAAGCAACCCCTGAGGGCCTTGAAAGGTGGGTCAGAGCCTAAAACACCCTTTCGTATCACCCACTTTTCACGTGGCTGGTTTCTAGGATAAATTACTTTCAGCTAAACCACTCCTTAGTTTCCTCCCACCAAATGGTTGTATCTCTGCTTTGTGAGAGCTCTTGTTTGTTCCTGTGGCTGTTGAGCAAGGAAGATCTTGGACTGACAGTTCTAAATTCTGCAGTTATGGTGATTTATATTCATGAGAAAGAAAATCAGGGAGAAAGTATCTTCTTTTTGTGATGATTTTTAAAACCGTTCCTAAAAGCATTGCTGGCAGACACAGCCTGTCCGTGTTGGCCAGCTCAGAGACCACTCAGCCTGTGGATCATTTCTCACCTTTGCTGTTTGGGGTCTGTGTTCTGAGAGGCCCCTGGCCTCTGCACAATGAGAGAATTAGTAAATAGTTGGCTGGAAAACTATGAATTTTTTTCCTTTAAATTCTTCTTCTTGGTTCTTGTAATGCAATATGATTCAGCATCCCATGGTGGTTTGATCCATGCATGAAGCCTCAAGATGTTCTTAGTTCCTTTGCTCTAGAGAGGTTCCCACTCTTAGCTGGAACACAACAAACTGTGTTCACATAAGTGGTTTCACTTGATATAAATAAAAACTCTAGGAGTTTACAGACTCCTCTCCTCTCCTCTCCTCTCCCGTCCCCTTTGCTTGCCCTGTACTCAACTC
>VZRO01003602.1:131335-224848 GCA_013397915.1 Daphoenositta chrysoptera
AAAAAAAAAAAAAAAAGAGGTGAGTTCTTTTCATCATAGTATCTATTACTCTTCCTTTCTGGAAAATTATGAGTATCTGTCATTTAACGCTGTCTGCCTTTCATGATAATCCAACAGAAAACAGTTTTTATTAATTACTGTAATGTATTGCCCTAATCATTGCAATGTTCGTGGGCAAAGCCTATTGGAGTACAAATGTTTTCTTCAGCAAGGAATAAAGGATTTTGATTTATTTCCACTCTGCCTGCAGTGGTTTTGGAAAATCTGTTTTCTGACTGAAATCTGTTGGCTTGGTTGGAGATTTTTTTTTCTTCTGAATCTTCTTTTGTCTGTGGAAGTGCAGACTGTGATTTGAGGCTAAGGTTGGATATTCCAGTGGAAAAAAATGGGTGAAAACCATCCCTGATGGCTTTGTATCCAGCACAATAACTGTGGTCATGAAATGATCAGGAAGCTCTGGAAGTCTCCTTTCTTTGTCTAAAAATTTCATCAAAGCTGACAGAAACCATTGAAACTGTTAGTTTTGACAAACCAACACGTTTTGCTGAAAATGTTCTGAAAGTTCTACTTCTGAGTTGGTAAAAGAGAAAAGAACAAAAGAAAAAGCCATTTTCTTTCTGAAAAAGGTAATTATACACTATACTTTTCAATGCATTGTTTTCTGAAAGTGATGTAATTCTTCCGGGGAGGGCTTTCTGAATTATGGTGATCATTTTAGCATAATGGAAACTAAACTGCTCACTGTTTCATTGAAAGGGATTGGGTGGCTGTTTCCTAGGAAACAGGAAAGAAAGGGTTTGGGTGTCTCTTAAAATGTAAAATATACACATTCACACTGTGTTAGAGTCACATGGCGAAAAGATGTGCCATAGATAGTGTAATTACTGCTGGGAATGCCAAAGAATGGCACGCAGGTTTTCTGGAAAACCTCAAAGTCTTCCTTATTCCAGAACCTGAAAGTTCATATTTATTCCAATGGTGAAAATTTACAAAGGACTGGAACTAAAGCCCGGGTGGAAGTAAAAAGGAAATTGTCTCTTTCTTTAAAATAGAAACAACAGAATTGGACTTAAGAGAGTGTCTGGGTATTTCAGGCAGAGTAGCGTTGATGTACAGCAGGAGAGAAGGCTCCCTGGTGGTCTGGGCGTGATGAAAGAAGGGAAAAGTGTGAGAAAACAGCAGAAAAACAGAGAAGTAGAAGAGGGAAGAACTTCAGGGAGTCAGGCTTGGGCTCCTGCTGCTGTCAGGGAGGCAGAGGGGTGAGGGCAGAGACTTCTCAATAGAGCAGCTCTGCAGGAAAACACTTTCCAGCTTGTTATAGCTCCTGTCTCAGGGGCAGCAACAGCAGCTGCCAGGCAGATTCTCCAGGGCACTGGGATAAGAAAAGGGAGCTGCAGAGCCCTGGCTGTCTCACTGCCCACGGCAGCTCCCTGCTGCGACTCTGCCTCCAGCTAGACTTTGATCTGCACCCAAAAGTGTGCTGCCTGCAATTAGGCCTATCACAGAGCAAGCCAGAGCATTCAGGCAGAAACCTGTGAAGAATGGTCACAACAAAACCTCTGGTGACACCCTGCAAAAGGGTGTCTGTTTTTGCAGAGTTCTCAAAGCTTTCCAGTTCCACCTCACTTTTACAGAAAAGGCACACCAGACATCATTTCATCTTTCCTCAAACATAGAAATCACAGAATCACAGAAGGCTTTGGGTTGCAAGGGACCTTAAAGACCGGCTTGTTCCAAACCCCTGCCATGGGCAGGGACACCTTCCACTGTCCCAGGGTGCTCCAAGCCCTGTCCAAGCTGGCCTTGGACACTTCCAGGGATCCAGGGGCAGCCACAGCTTCTCTGGGTACCCTGTGCCAGGGCCTGCCCACCCTCACAGGGAAGAATTTCTTCCTAATATCTAATCCTGCAGGTCATATTCTCCCTCCTTCTCCTTGCCAGTCCAAAGGTCCCCTCATCAGGCTGGCTACCCTGTTGGCAAAGATGTTTTTGTTGCACTTAGTCAGAACCTGTCCCTTTGTGGAAGTTGTTTCCCTGGGATAGGGAATGCCCCCAGCCTGCCCTGGATCACCCCAGCACTGGCTCTGCTGCCTCCTGACACCAAAAAACATGATTAAACCCAGATTTTTTATGCCATAGGGAAACTTCCCAGCTTACAAATAAGCACTAGAACTGCACTTAAGGGTGAGAAAAGGCCTGCTAAGGCACTGTTGCTTGACTGTGTAATGGAGATCTCAGAACTATGAAAGCCTAGGCAGCATTCACTTGAATGGATTTGGCTTGAAGCAGGCAAAGTAGTGAACAGGAGGAATTAGAAATCTAATTTAAACCCTAGGATATCTCACAGTTTACTTTGGAATTCTCATGAGGAATTCTTGGTCTCAGTAATACCATATTTGGTAGAAAAAGCTGGTGGTATCTCAAACTACAAAAGGATTTGAGAAACATATTGAAGAAAATAAACCAAATAATTTAATCTTTTCCTGTTCTTTGTAATATCATCTCAGTTGAGACAGGACTGAGGTGGTCTCAGTGATCTTGTCATGTTGAGTGCTGGATGAGTCCTGAACTGGAGTCATTTCTTGTTAATGTAGTTTTCTATTGCATTTTGGCCTTTGCTCCTTTGCTTTCTCCACCTTGCTTGTTGGAGTGAAGAGGATGAACTTTACTGGGAGATGTGAAGATGAACAACTGTGAGAGCAGGAGCTGCTGTGAGACCTGTCCCCAGAAGAAGAAAACACAAATCTTGCATGTTCAGGTGGATTTGAGATCAGTGAGGTTCATTTTCACCTTAGCTAAATATGTCCCAGTGTGAGGCTTCCCTGATTCTCACTACTCCCACGCTGTGCAAGATAAAACAAACCTTTTAAAATTTTTAAATTAAAAAAATGTTTTAGTTTTAAAAAAAAATTCTTCTTTTATAAAAAGTTTAAAAATAAAATTTTAATTTTTTTTCCTCTTCTTGTGTGTGTGTGTGTGTGTGTGTATGCACCCCCAACAGATAAGCAGAAGAAATAAAAATAAAAATAACTTTCCTCAATATTAGGTCTTTCTTCCCAGATCAGAATGTGCTTTGCCCTGGCATTACTGAGTTTTTCCCCCTTCCTGGGCTCACCTTGCCTTTTGTGGCCCTTGTGATAAGTGGTCCTGAAGTCTTTTTAGAGTTGCCCATCTAATTCCTCCATTAAATCAGATTATTTTTATGCTAGATGTTTTTTTTCTTTCAGGGCTTAATAGAAACTGACATTCAGGTTCAAATAAGTCCAAATACCCTTTTTATCAATGAAATATTTCAGTATTTTAAAATTAGTGTCTTTAAATGTAAGCAGACATTCAAGGAGTCATTTTGTATCCCCATTTCATTGCACTTACAGAAGTAGTTCATAGGTTTGACTGCAACGAGAAATTTTCAGGATAAATTTATTAACTATTTCATATTTATGAGATTTCTTCTACTAGTAACCCAGAGGGCAACGTTTTTGGATGTCCTATGCAGGTAGGAAGCACTAGACAGTTGATGCAGTAATAATTATGGGATATATGTGCATTTATTACACACACATGTACATGTATGTACAAACCTCTCCAAAACAACTTTGCCACCTCAAGTGTTTAAGAGCCGACCTGTCCTGGTTTTGGCTGGGATAAAGTTGATTTTCTTCCCTGTTCTTCCCAGCATTCAGCACAGTGCTGCCTTTTGGATTCAGTGTGAGAATAATGTTGGTAACACACTGATTTTCTGTTGCTGCTGAGCAATGTTTGCACTAAGCCAAGGCCAGGCTGGATGGGGCCCTGATCGAGTGGGTGGCATGTCCATGGCAGAGGAGTTGGAATTAGGTGATATTTAAGGTCCCTTCCAACCCAAACCATTCTATGATTCTGTGATAAAACCGCTCCCACCAGCAGAACGGGTGTGTGGGGCATGGAGAGGCAGCCAGGACACCAGGAGGGCCCTCCAGGGCTGCTGCCTGTGAGATTCCCTCCCTCTGATTTCGATGTTTCTCCCACAAGTGCTGACCTGGCACAGCCAGCACCTGCAAACCAGCCCCGAGGGAGAAACACATTCTCAGCCAGCCTTATCCGGGCTCTCACTGCTCGAGGCAGGTTTTGGCTGTCAAAAAGCTGGCTGCTCTCCTCCCTGGCTGCAGCACGGCTGTCACAGTGGCCGAGGGTCTGCCCATGGGCATGGTTCTCTCAGATGTCACTTGTGTCTCTTCACATGAAATGGAGCCAGGTACATGTAAATAAAACCCTCACATAGGTGCCACGTGTTGGTTTCTTCTACTCTTCACAGATCTCATACCCCTGTCTTCATCACGTATTAAAAAAAGCCATTTGGAAATGGAAGCACAGGCTGATTTCCAAAGGATCTACTTCCTCCTGCTTCGCTGTAAATCTTAAAATTCTGTGTGCGGTGTTATGCCAGCCAGCAGAATAAATACTGTACACAACGCCACCAAGTTGAGCTAAACATAACCCCTTGAGAAAAATTGTTGCCCTGGCTTTTGCAGTCTTTCGATGTTTTCACTTTGTGATAGAGTTTCTCCCGCACTTTCTGTAACCCCAGTCATGTTTTGTTAACTGTTCCTGTTGTTTTCATTCTTTCTCCTGAGGCAGAGAAAGTTTGATGGACTGTTCTGTTGACCAGTGTGGTTGGAAGAGGTGGTAACCTCATCCTCCAATCCATGGTCATTCCTAGAAACATATATATATGAGAGAAATAAATGGCTGGGCTCTCTCTTTTCCTGGCTCCGGCTTTTAACCTGGCTGAACTTGAGCTTGGTGTGCTTCTTTTCGTGTCCAAGTGCGACAAAAAATTCCAAAAAGACATATACATCTCATATAGCCATTATGAATCAATGCTGCTTTCATATATTTCTATGAAAATATTAATATATTTTAATTATTAAACACCACGTGTTTATTTCTTACATCTTTCTTGCCAACAAATTGCATGCTGCCTCCAGTGAGCTGCAGATTTCTCTCTAGGCTGAGATGCTGGGGTGTGGAGATGAGCCCATTTCAGACAAGTGACAATACCTAGCCAAATCCAGAGGCTTTTATTGTGACTCTGAGGATATAAAAATTAAATTAAGAATCCAACTTTCCTACTAAGCCAGCACTTCTGTCTGCCTCACCCACCCAACAGATTGTGTCAAGAAAAGCTGATCAGGCCTCTTCTGACATTTTGTTGAAGATATCAGACGAAACATTATAAAAATATTCATTAAAACATCTGTTCTCAGCAGTTTTTGTCAAATCCAAGACAACCTTTATAGAAAAATGTGATAGGAAGAAACAAAAGGTAAGAGTGAGATTTTATAATTGATCTTATTTTAGAAAACCCTCTTGGGTTGTTTGCTATCCATGTGTGCAATGCCCAGTGCCACAGGGCCATGGAGAACTGCTGATGAAATAACGGGGAATGCACAAACACCAGAGTGAATCTCTGCTTTTATCCAGCAAGCCATGACTGAGTTACAATGGTGTGCTGAAATACAAATAACAGTAAGACATTTTATAACAGTAACGGTATTTCAGGTTAATTTTGGTTCTGCAAAAGAATGCTGAGCAGTAAATATTCATAGAGGCACCTATGAATTTGAGCTGTTAGCTTGAAACTTGAATGGCAACATCAATTCTCAGTCTCTTTTACATAGAGTTATATGGCCTTGTCATAGCCTTCTTTTATGTATAAAAGAAATACAGATTGGTGCAATTGTCTAAATGTTTGAGCATGACTTCATCCTATGAATGGACCATGATCAAATATTTTCAGGTAATAGGAATATTTTGTATTATTTTTATTATTTTTCTCCATTAACAGCTTTTTTTTCAGTCAAACAAATCAGCATTCTTCACTCTAATATCCAGCTCCACACGTTGTGAAGTTAATGAAAATGATTCTAAGGGTACAGAGGCCTCTGCCTCCTTTCTTTCTTTTCTGCAGCTCAGGAATGTGTTTCCAAAACCATCTGCTGTGGCTAATGTGGGGTGGGATGTCCTTTAATGGGATCTCCAGGAGATTAATGGCTTCCTGACAGTCTCTGATGCCAAGCCAAACAAATGCTCCTGCATCCCCCATCAGCCAGAAGTGCCTTGGCTTCCTCTCAGTGCCCAGATCTGCTCCTCATCTTTTGGGATTAATTCAGCCCCACTGCTTGGATCTCAGAAATAGGGAGCTGAATCCGCTGCCTTGTGCAGGCTTTCAGAATATCCTTACGCTTTTCTGTGACTCAGATCCTTCCCTGTAAAATGGGAATTTTGCTATTTAAGTGGAGGGCAGGAGCCTAAGGACAAATGAAAGAGAATTGGGAGAATTCAGCTGCAGAAACATCAGTGGGAGCCGCAGTGAACTGGGGCATTTTTGCTGAGGTAACACAACAGGGAGCTGGGAAGTGCATGAGAATTTGCTTTAAGGCCTTCAAAAATTTTCAAAACTATTTTAAAGTTCGTAAAGAAACACCAAAAATAAAGATTAGTAGATTTTGACAATTATTCAAAATTTTCCTCTCTTGTGAGGAGCAGCTGAGGGTGGGAGTGAAAGCAGCCAGGAGGTGATTAGTGTGTTGCAGATCAAAATTGTCTTTCCACTGCCCAGTGACAAATGGCCCTGGATTAGAAATGGCCTTTCAGGTAAATTCAGTGCCAGGAGGGTGAGTATTGGATTATCTACAAGGCAACAGCACAGCCCTGCTGCAGGCCTGGGGTCTCAAATCTGGTCCTTCAAAAACTGAAGCATTTCTTTCCTCCTCAGCACTGAAGGAGGTCACACGTGCCCCATTTCTGGAGGACGAGAGATGGAGTTGCTTTAAAAATGCCTAATTGAGAGGAACAAATCCTACTAGAAGTAATGGGATCTCTTGGGTTGCTCAGGTTCAGTGCCCAAGAATTAATTTGACAACAGATTTTGTTGAAATCAAGAGGGATGTAGTACCTCCACAGCTTTGAGGAGCTTTTGTTGTCTATGAAATTCTGCATGCAAGCTAAATATTTCACTGTTGCTATTTTGTAGTGACATTGAATATAATCCCACCATTATCATACTCAGACTGATTTGCAAAATTTATCTCTAGCCAGTCTTGCAAAATGAAAACGTGATTTTTTTTTGTTGTTATTTATTTTAATACATAAAAATAGTGGGAAAATTGTGTTAAATGGTATTTGAGTGAACAAAAATAAAAGCTTAATCAATATGTTGATTTGACCAGCTCTACTGAGATATTAATGCCTTGCACAACAGAAATCTCTCAGGACAGCAGCTTTTAAAATGTTTTCCTGTGCTGTTGCAATGGGAAATGGATCAGCAATTCCAAAATAACCCTTTATTTAAGAATTGCTGAGAATAAAGGGATGTGTGGAGAGCTGGATTCACCAAGCCTTGGGAGCCTCTAGAGCTCCAGTGAGGGAATGGAGATCTGCATGGATTATTTCCTACCCTCCTCAAGAAAGATTAGTATTTGGGAGAAAAATACACAAATGCACGCTCACATATATAATGCAAACCTTAACATGCTTCCAGTTAATCTCAGCAACCACTACACAAACTCCAATTGCCACCAATAGACTCCCACTGTGTTTTAAAGGCTTTAAAAAGAAGCAATTTCTGGCAGTCTGTTCTAGCTCAAGCAGAAGTTGCTCGGGGCAACAACGTCTGAGTAAAGGGCGATGTCTGCCTGATCTTTTTCTGTAATAAAGGATGTCAGAGCAGATTATTGCTGTTGTCCCTTCCAGCTCTCACACCTCGGAAATGACACACTTGCCTGGCCAGGCACTGAGACGTGCCCTGGTTTTTGCTGTTGCTCACTGGGAGCATCAAGTCCCTGCAGCAGCTCCAGCTGAGCAGTTGCATAAGCAGAGGAGCTGGCACGGAGTGAGAGTGTAAGTGATGCTCATTCCTGAGGGTCTGGTGTTGGTAGAAGGTACCAGCACCCCACCACGACTTTCTTTGAGCCTCTCTCATCCTGATACAGCTTCTAGGGCAGGGAAAAATTGACAAAAGGTGGCTTGGATCCTAAGTGGATGGATAATTGATGGGGTGTAAAAGAAATCATAAATACCAGTGGTGCAATTATTTTTTAATCCTGGTGAATTGATTTGAAGGCATGATTTGAAGGTACATTTATAAATACAAGAGGTCAAGGTCATTCTAGCCCCAAAACAGCTAAACCCTTGTCTATTTTGGAGGTAAAAACAATTTAGGCAGTTTCCAATAGCCTGGACTGTCTTCTGGGCAAAATCTGGTTAAATACTTGGCTGCCACTGCAGCAAGGCCATGGGAAACTCACAGCCTAGGTCAGTTTAGAGACTGGGCAGCAGCAGCAGCATCCCAGCAGCGAGCAGAAATGCAGTGTGTGTTTGTCAGAGCTTTCCTGGCTTTCCTGGGCTGACTGATCTCTGCTCTGCGTGAGCTCCCTGCCAGCACATCCCGCAGTTAAACGGGCTGAGCTCGCTGGCACTGCACAAACACTGGGGCTGCCAGGTGCTCTGGTGCTACTGACTCCGTGTTTGGTCTCGAATTCTCCTGGAAATGGGCAAAGTCTCATTCTTTGGGGTGTGTCAGCTGGCAGCTCCCTCCCGTGTGCTGCCTGGACCACGTCCCTGACACTCAGGAGGGAGCGGGACGGGAGCTGGGTCTGCTCCAGCCAGGTCAAGCTGCCAGGGGGTGTTGCAAAGGGACAAGTCTCCATCTGGACTAATTTAAAGCTGAAAAAATGTGTGGAGTTTCATGAAAAAAAAGACAGCAAGGTGGAAGGATCTTGCAGGTTATCCCAAACTGTATTTGCATGTGGATTCCCTGTAATTTTGCACACAGACAAGGCAAAAGATTCCTCTATAAGTAGCTGCCAATAGAACAGTAAAGGGGTTAAAAGTAGTTAAAAAAATTATGTCATCAAGGACAACATTGATTTTGGAGACTCCCAAAACATCATGGCATTTAATTCAGCCTCAAACCCAGGGTATGACCTTTAAGCAGACCCATTTTAGAAAGAGTTTTCATTCCTGAACCCCAGACTACAAAGAGGATGATACAGGAGAAACTGCTAGACATAAATGCAAGACTTCATGCTTTTCCTGGACGCAATTAGATCTGTTGCCCAAAATTCTAGTTTATTTTGGTGTTTAAATGTTGGATTTTTGGAATTAAGCCTAAAATTTTGATGCCTGATATCTAGGCATGCCAGTAAAGTCTGTTAAAGAATTGTCAAGTCTTAGACTTAGCTTAGCCCTTGATCTAGAGTGTGAAAAAAGTGGATTTAAAATAATCCTAATGTTTCAACTGATGGAATTTCAGTTAGACCCTAGCTGTTTTCACAGAACTGAGGTTGCAGGCTCTCTCCATGCCTGTACATACAAATACAGCTGTAGATGCAGACACAGATATTGCCAGACTACTGAGGTTGTGATTTCAGGTGAGTGACAGGTTGGCAGATCTTGCCACTTGAAGGGCAAGACAAATCAGGGTCCCTGTGCTGCAGCCACAGTCCTTTATTGTGGTTTTGTGCATCTGTGCAATTGGTTTAACCTCACACAGATCTGCTTTAGCTGCTTGCATTGAATTCTATCACCACAGTTTTTTACTGCACTGCAAGGTTTAAACAATGTCTGTGAGGGAAACCACTGAAAGTTCAAAATATTATGTGAGAACTGACATTTATTTTCAGAGCTGCTGGATTCAAGGTGGGGATGAGCTGATGTCCCAGAAAGGCTCTTTATTTGTACATGACATGTATTGAATTCTTCTCATTAGTTGCTGCAACATCACTGATGTCTCATACCTGCAGAAGAATTTAGTTGCAAGAATTTGGTCTTAAGTCACGTCTAAAGCCTGAAAATGTTTGACCATATACTATATAAGTATTTAATTTTATCTTTTCTTTTAGCAGTATATGTGACTAGTTCTCTGTTTCTTTATTTTTCTCTCATTTATCTGTTTATTTTGCTTTAACTCTCTCTCTCTCCTTTTTATTTACTCAAGGGTGTTTTTTTCCTGCTTTTTGTAAGAATTCAGAAGACAACAAACAACCCTGAGCATCACTGGCACAAATTTTTAACCCCAAATTTCAGATGTTAACAAAACAGTTATGCAAAGCAGCATAAGAGGAACCAGGAGAGAAACCTAATGTGACACCAGGTGGCTGTTTTTAAAGCATGAATGCATAAGAGGAAACCTGTTTTGTCCAGCTGAAAGCAACAGCACAGCTATTTCCACGGTGAGGAACAGCAGCTGCAGTGACACAGTGCCTGCAATGAAAAATTACCAGGGGTGTCCATTCTCACATTTCAGATAATGGCCTGGTCACCAGCTGAAGTCAGAAATCTCCCCCTGTGGTGTATTATTGCCCAATTACATCTATGATGGGGTTTTACATTCCTTGTTGAAGCATTCCGTGTGGGCCAGACTATGAGGATGCCTTGGATGGGCCATTGCTCTGCCCTCAAACTGCAATTCTGGATTCCTGTCTTTAAGGGAGGCAAATCATGGGTGAGGTTTAATGAGGCAGAAGGAGAGAGTTTCTACCCTTGGAAATTATTTGTTCAGGGTCACATTTTCCTACTTGTCCATCTCCCTCCTGCCTAAAACTCTCAGTGGTTGGATTCTGGTATAGCAGGAGAATTGCAACTCCACTCAGATTATTTTGAAGGTGGCAGAAGGAATTTCCTTTTGTTTCGTGAGTAAGAAACACAGAACTGAAAAAAATCTATAAATATTTTACACTGCCTACTGTAAGGAGACTATCAGTTCAAAACAAATCCACTGCTATTTCTCATTCAACAATTGTTCCTGAGTGCCATCTTTTGTATACTTAAATGCTAAGTATATATTTATAGCACACTGACATATTTAGCTGGTTTTATTAAGATTATTGAAATTGTTTATGCCATTCAGCAATGCTTTATTTCAGTGTCTTTATTGTACTGCAAGTAGGCAATATAATAAAATTCTGATCCTACATAATCCGTAAGTTTTTTAATACAAGCCATTTTTGTATCTGGGAAGAACTAATTTATCCTCAACAAACAATGTCACCACTATGCAGAGAGACAGAAACATTTGGAGCAAAAAGAAATGTAGAAATTCAGATTGGTTGATGGTAGGAAAAGGTCATTTTGTTGATTTTCATCAGGGAGGAGAAGAACCTCAAAGAGTGAAGAGTGGGTTGTTAAATTACTCCTGAGAATCATCAGCAGCTTTGTTTGGTTCTTTCCAGAAGTGCTCATTTCACTCCATTACAGCCCAGCCCCAGAGAGATGCATCAGGTGGTTCAGAAAAAAGACAAAAATCTTCACTCTAAAAATGTTTGTAATCCAAAATTATGTATAATTTCTGGGAAGCAGGAGCATTTTGCAGCTCCTTTGTCTGAGTTTCTTCAGTGGGAAAAGCTGCTGAAATGCCTCTATCTTGGTCTGCATAGAAGAAATAAAAGACTGTGGAATCATCTCTCACTTCTGAGCCCATCACTGGCCAGATCTGGGGACCAGACCAAATTCAGGCACTGGGAATAAAACTCATTGCACCTAAAAGTGTAAAGCGTGGACTTGCACTTAGTGCAGTGTTAGTTTGGGCTACTGGGTGCTACAAAAGCAGTAGCCTTGTATTCTTTTAGTGGTTGGATCTCACAGCTCGCTGGTCTCTTTTTTCCCTGTATGAGACCTGGTTCTTGACACAAGTGCACCAAACTGAGCTGTCACGTCCCTGCAGAACACAGCAGACTGTCAGGACTGCAGCTGCACTGCATCTCACAGGGGACAAAACTATTTTTGGGGGAATGGCTTCGTTTTCCATTGCCCCAGGTGGCTGATTTGGTCCATCCCGGGGCTGCACGACCCCGAGGCTCAGTGCAAGGGGCAACTGAGACAGGTAGGAGGGAGAGTGGGACATTTCTTTTTAGCAGCACCCTGAGGTTGTACCTCGCTGGGACTGCAGCCCTCTGGGTCAGCTGGAGACATCCACACACTTCTCAAATGAGTTAGGATCAACCAGCTCTGCCTCTCTGGATTAGGGGACTCAACATCCTTTTGCTGGACTAAGCACCTTAATTTGAGCTCAGCCTGAAGGCTGCACTAAACCTGCAGGAAGCCATTCCATCCTGTGAATAAACTGATAGTCTAGTGACTAAAAACTGCCCTAATTGCTGCAAACTTGGAAGCCCACCCTGCCTTTATTGTTCCATCTCTGTAAGCTTCCCTCTTGAGAACTAGTTCTGTCTACCAGCACAGACTTTGGGGTAGTATGGTTTTGTGTTGGTCCTTCCATTACTTTCTTTTTACCTTTCAGCTAAAAGAAAGATGGAGAAATGAGCATTTAAAAAAAAAGAATAGTCAACAGTGCTGGAAACATTTGTAATTTTATATAGATCCCTGTACAGATATGCAGATCTGCTGCAGACAATGGTTGGACCATTTTCATTCAGCTAGAATTGCTGGATGTTATCTTAACTTAAAGTTCAAGATAAATTAATAAAAATTAGGTAGTTTTCTGTCTTAGCAAATAGTGACTTGAATTTACTTATGCATGCACTTTTATCCCAGCAATTTTTCAGTGGCTCCTTTTAGAATTACTCAAACACCATGGATCTAGAGGAAATTTTAAAAAAAGAGTGAGACCTAGAAAAAGAGTCTCATAGGTATTTTTATTTAATAAAATTAAATGTTCTTCTCCGCTTTATTTAATTCTTATGCATTCTCTGTTTCATAGCCCTAAGAGTATATTACAAAGATGAACAGATGTCCTGGTAGAGTTTTTTTATAGAGGAGTAAAAAGTCTAGGACGCAAATGGGACACTTTAGTCTTTGTATTAACTTAGACAGTTCAGTACCACCTGGAATTTGTCCATTCAGTTCAGCTTTTCTGGCCAGAGGAGTTTGTGGATTGATTATACAAGTCCTCTGGCTTGAAAAATACAGCTGCTATACCCAGAGGTTCTTCCCAGATTAATTTATTAAGGTTTGAAACTGTGCCTCTCAAAGGCCTCCTAAACAGTGCTGGTTTGAGAGACAGGTCTGGGGAATGCTAAAGAAAAGTCATTAAAGGCACTTTTCCATGAACTGTACTTGTGGTTTTGGGAGGGGGGCTCTCAGTGACACCAGCTTGCAGCTACGAGTGGGAAAAATTAAACAGCTTTCAGAGGATGTTGTAATTAATTTTTTTTTTTTTTGCAAGTTCCTGTCCCATATATTTAGTTTCATTAGTCATTAGTTACCCACTGCCTTATCAAAACAGATCAGGTTGTTGTGATTTGTCTCCTGTTGCCCTTTTCCATCAATTAAAACATAAAATGCAGCCCCTCTGCTCAATGATGGAGAAATAGAGAAACACCCAAGCTGCAGTGGCACCAGGGCTCAGGTTTTGTAACTTCCCTTTTCCCTCTCAGAAACAAGTTGTTCCAACGTGGCATTTTGTTTTCCATCAGTAAATTAAACTGCACCTGCAAATCCTATTTATTTTGCCTTGTGAATTGCCTGGATTTTACGTGGCTCTTCACTCAGCTGTTTGTAAGGTAAGGGTGAGCAATAACCATTACATCCCCCAAAGGAGAGCACTGAATATTATTTGCTTGTGGAAGTGTCTTCATCCAATGAGGCAAATTCCAAAGGACTAAAAGAAGCTGTGCAACGGAAGTTGGGGATGGCCTGAATCTGGAGACAGAGGAAAGGGCTGTTTTTACATCTCCACAGAAGTAGAGTGTGACAAAAAGACCTTTACACTGGTTTTTCACTACCACTGCTTTTGTGCATCACAGCAAAGCCCTGTGAAAAAGTAACAACTTCATGCTAAATTCACTGTAGATCCATGACCATGCAACAGCCTCAGCTGAGAAATCATGGGTATCCTCATGGATTCACAGAGATGCTGCTTGGAAGAGACTTCCAGAGGTCACTCAGTCCAGCCTCCTGCTGGAAGCAGGACCAGCCCCATCAGCAGACCAGGTCAGCCTTGGCTTTGTCGGACTCAGCCCAAAAATCTCCAAGAGTGGAGGTCAAAGCCTCTCTGGGGAACCTGTTCAGTGCTGGAGAACCCTCTTGGCAGGAAGGGATTGCTCAGCGTCCACCCTGAACCTCCCAAGATTCAGCCTGGGGACATTGCCAGTGTGAGTGACAGGACAAAAATGTTAATTTTTAATTTGCAACTACCCTTCCAGTAGCTCAGGTTGACTTCAGACCACCTCCTTGGTATCCCCTTCACCAGAGGACAGGACCCAGCTCCCCCACCTCTCCAGGTAGGTCACAAACCCAAGCTCCCTCAAGCCTCTCCCTCCACAACCCTTTTGAACTGATGAGCTAAAACCAGACCTGCATTTCAGGTGCAGCTTCACTGGCACTAATATGGATAAAAAATACCCCTGATCTGACCCCCAGTCCTCTTTGGGAAGATGAGGGTGCAGTTTGCCTTATTTACCCTGAGACCACCCTGCAAAAGTGGCTGCTGAGAGCACTGGGACATGGAAACTTCAATCTAAAATTCTGTATATGCCAGCAATTTTTTTTTTTCTACAAATCTTTGTGACACTTCACCTGTACAACCTTGCCAAGGTAAGGTTTACTGTGCACTTACAAAAAAATGATTTGCAGACTTGCTGCTTGCCTGGTATATGCAATATTTATTTATTAGTGTTTTGATTTATGAGACTTATATAAGAAAGTACATTTTCCAAGCTCTAGGAGATTCTGCTGTAAATTAGAAATAGAGTCACATAAAAATAGATAAGTTATTGCTCCTCCCAGAAAAGTTAAAAAAAAAAAAAAAAAGAGACACCCAAAATTGCATGAAACTTTGATTACTGTGTCTCAGTTTAAATAAAATGCACTTGGGATGTTCAGTATCTCCCACAATTATGCAGAAACAGATAAGATATTCTGCAAGTTGCTCTGACTGTTGCAAAATTGAGGTTGTACTGGGTCACGAGAAAAGTGCAAATTTTAATGATGTGAGACTTTTCTGGAATGTCTTGCCTGGGCAGGGGCTAAGGTTTGGCTGGTCGTGCTGAACCTGGGGGTGGCAGTGAGGGACAGGGAACAAAAAGCCACCTTTGTATTTCTGACTGACACCTCCAGCTCCTGGCATGGGTGCAGGTCTTGTTAATCAATGTTTGGTTGGGTTGTTGGCTTTAAAGGTTGAACTCTGGCTTCTCCAGAGAGAGGCACAAACTGTAGCTGCTGTGGCCTGAAAGCCATGGGCTGATAGCACAGGTTTCTGCAGCCACTCCAAAACTCCTGTGCAGCAATCTGGGAACTTGGGATGGATGTTAAAAGAAAATTTAACTGACAACACTCAGCTGAAGGGTAGGGAAGCTGCTTCTTCACATGATCTGTGGTTAAGCTGTGGAAATCTCTGTCACAAAGTGCTATGCACAATAATAGTGTCCATGATTCTAGAGATGCTGGGACAATTTAATGGAAGGAAGACACCTAAGGGATATTTCTATGATAAAAAATGTAATTTTATTGTTAACAATTACAAAGAACAACACGAGCTGCTCAAGGTGTCTCTACAGAGAGGGCTGCTGGAGGATAAGAGGGGATTTGGGCAAGTAATCTTGGGCACACACCCAGTAATTAGTTTTTCTCTAGGAATTTGCTGCAGGTCACTGATGGAAAGAAGCTTTTGAGATGTGCAGACCTTGCTCTGATCCAGTGTTTTTTGTGTGCACCATCTCTGGTGCTTCCTCTGGAGTCTGTGGGAACCCAGAATGCAGAGAATATTTCTCTGCCTGTTTTGAAGGGTTCTACCCCCTGGACAACACTGTCTTTGACCTTTATCCATGGAGAAAACTGCCAACTCTTTGGGAAGAACTAGAATCGACTTCAGTGAGAATTAAATAATAGAGTATTATGTAAGGTTATCACAGGGTGAAAAATCTAAAGGTGTTGGGTTTATTAATGTAGTAAATAGATAAAAAGCAAAAACTCCAAGATGGAGGATTGTTGTTGTTTCTAGACTTTCTTCTTCTTCTTCTAGTATGCCATATTTTGCAGTAGTAGGCTCCTAAAAGTTATTGGATGAAAAATTCAGCAGTTCCTGTATTTGTGATTAAAGCATTTGTCTAACATTGGTAGAAAAGTGAAAATATCTTTCATTTTAAGCTTTAATTGGATGATTTACCTTTAAGAAGTCTGTGTTATCTTGATAAAGGGGCATTCTGCTGCACTTCTCTGTTGTGAGCTGTGTCTGGGTGACACTAGTGACTTTACTTCTCTGATAAGATTAATAAAGTATCTTAAAGCAGAGAGTGCTGAAAGTTTCTTTAAAATCACCCCCCCCATCACGGGAAAACCTGGCTTAGAGACACAGCTAAGTCAGGGGCTGGGGTCCACAGAGTCGTAGAATCACAGAGGGGTTTGGGTTGGAAGGCACCTTAAAGATCACCCAGATCCAACCCCACACCATGGGCAGGGCCACCTTCCACTGTCCCAGGTTGCTCAGAGTCCAGGCAAAGCACAGAGCTCCTCTGGATTAGGAAGCAAATAAAGACATGTTAGGAACAGAAAGAAGTGTCATTCAGCTTTTGTAATACTGGTATTGGTAAATCCTTCCAGTTAAGTAATTTAATAAATAAAAAAAAAGCCACTTGGAAATGGAAAGAAGGACAGAATTTTGAAAAATCACCTAAAATTGAAAATGCATGTATCACATATACATATATATATATATATACACACACACACTTTTTCTTTCTCTTACTTCTGGTTCATTAAATATAATATAAATATCATTTATATAAAAGGTGATAAAGAGGTGATCAATTCCCAGTCTATCACTGGCTCCATCAGGCAAAGTGATTTTTCTATCTAGCAAAAACACCCAGCACATAAAACAGAATAAACTAATCACTACATCAAGTGACTCGACTTAAAAGCTAAACAAGTACATATTAAAAATATGGGCAAAAGTTAAATGGAGGAGATAATTCATCAGGGAAACCCTTTGCCTTTGAGTATGGCGATTTTTATGTGACAAGAGGATGATTTTCTAGAACGGATGTGTCAGGTTTTTTAGAAAAGACAAAGAAAAGTCTAGAAAGTGGATCTGCCAAGGTAAGTGGTGCCCTGGGTGGCTCCTGAGGGCTTGCACAGCTTTCTCTCAGTGGCTCTGAGCCAGGACCAGCACCCAGGGAGGTGGTGATGGCACTGCTGGGTGTAAGCAGAGCTTGGGAAGGCACGACAGAAAAACAAAGCCAAGAACCAATCCCCAGGAAAGTGAAGGTTTTAATTATCACTCAAAACACAAAGAGAAAAGCTCATTATATGAAACACTGCCTGGCTGGGAGTGATACAGCACACGAGGGGTGTGAGGATGACCCTCTCGCAAAATTTGGTGTGAGAACCTCTGACCTTGAGAGTCTCCCGGGCGAACACCTGGGGAGAGGTGGTGTGATGAAAACGCATCAGCAGGGAGGGGGCTGTGTAATAACTGCATGATGACAATCAAATGATGAACAAAATAACAGGTTTATTGTATATGAGGGAAAAATGACTTCTTGCAGAGCACTGTGGGGTGCAGGAAGCTGGAGGCTCGTGTGGCTGATCAGCAGAGCAGTTTCACCTCCTGCTTTCTGTGCTTCCAAAGAGCACTTGAGTAAGACTGTCCAGGGAGTTTTGTGGCCACTGGGGAAAGGGAACCTCAGAGAAGCAGTCAGCACAGGTTTGTTCAGGGCTACAGGATCACAGGGCAGTGCAGGCAAACAGGATTGGGGAATAAATTCCTGGGAGAGCTCCATCTGACTCAAAGTTCTATTAATTTGTGAGACAACTGTGACAGCTTTCATTGTTAGTTGCCACTGAACTCACAGTTCCTGGAGGCAGGAGGGAAGTAACGCTAGATGAAATCTGTCCAGGACAGAAATTGAGTCATAACAGTAATGATAATAAAATACTAATTACACCTGGAGCAGCATTTTAATAACGATAATTCAGATTATGTTAATGTACCATTCTCTTTAAACATGCTAACTACCTGTTCAAATTGGAGAAGGTCAATGCAGTGTGTGGCTGGCTCTCATCAATTTTTTTCCTTATATACTGGAATTCACAGTCTTGGCTGACATCCATTTTCCTTTTTCAATCAGCAGTTTACATTTTAAATTCATTCATTAGGTAATAAAAAAAATCTTTAATTAAAAAAGTAATTTATTCTTAATGACTCCGGGTCCTAGAAACTGACAAAAAGTATTGCTTTAACCCATTTATTAGAGTCTGAGTGATGTGCAATCTCCCTGGAATGCTAAAGACGATGATTGTTATCAGCTTTGTTTACTCAGCACACACAGAGGATTTTTGGCTGTGTGGAGATGCTGGTGCTCTTTATTGCTTAAACACTGGCTACAAGACCTGCATGGTGACTGCAAGCAGTGCCCTTAAGTTTGATATCCATTTGACTAAGAAACATTTAATCTCTGATAAGAAATGGCCAGGGTAAGGGCTAATATTTCAAAGGGCTTCTTTTGGTGTGTTCAGCAGAGTTTCAGTGTTTGACAGAAGCTGAGGGAAGAAGGAGAGAAAAGAAAGGCATTTTGGCTACATGGGTAGGTCCTTTGCCACATCTAAAGAAAGAAAAAATTGCCCTGAAAGAAAGACTGTAGGTATTGGCTGATTTTTTTTATACAGCTTGGTTTTGTCTTCTTCCATGTCCAGGGTTAATTCCTTTGTGTCAAGTGAATAATGCAGAGCAGGGTGGGGAGGAGATGGGGAAGGGAAAGGAGGAAATAAATTCAGACTCTGAACTGGCCTGCCTTGGGACGAAGTTAAGGTCTGAATATCTGATACTTGCTCTGTAAGTACACAAGAGCCCCTTCCTTAGTGCTTTGTGTAATGGCACAATCAAGCCAAATTTCATATACTTGCAGATATTCTTCTCTGGAAATGGGGAAAATTAAAATTTTTAATAGTAGCTGTTGACTTTAAATTTCCATTCACTGTTTATAAGCACGACTTGTCTATTTTCAGGTTCAGAGTAAGTATTCCAGTGTCAGTCACAGAAGTTCAACATTTATAGAAAATCAGTGTGAATGTAAATCACATCATGAGTGAATACCTAGGAAACATCAGCTCATGATGAATGCAAAAGATCAGAGATTAGCTCTAGAACTGCTCATCTGAATTCAGAAGTAAAACATTGTAAATAACCATTACAACTGTCATGCATTTAGCAAAGCTTCCACATGATCTGTTTGATGAATTGGGCCTTGTCAGCATTTAGGAGAAAATGAGGTGGACAAAAAGAGAAAGAGAGGGAGCAAGTGCAATACTGATTTGCCAGGAATTTTCTTCCATTGACAGAGGACTGTGAAGTATAAATGAAGTTTTGATCATGTCTAGTGATAATTTGTGATGCCATAAAATCAAGTTCATTGTCTGGCACGTTTTGAAGATCAAAATTTGGCACTTTCTGTCCAGTTTGTTCCATTTTAAATGTTCCAACAAGTGGAACTGGTGTGGGACTGGTGTGGTTCAAATAACGGAGGTTGGAAAACTAGAAACATGCTAACAAAATGTTCTATACAATTACCCAGTTGCTGTGGTAGCTGCTTTCTGAATTTAAAGTGTCCTTTTCACTGCAAAAGTTTCCACATTATCAAATAGTCCCGCTCTGAGGGAATATTTTGGGACCTCTCTCAGCAGAGAGCTTCCCAAGGGAAGGATTTTTCTGGCACAGACCTTTGTATCAAATTAATCTGACTCTGAAAACTTGATCAAAACTGGATAAGCACTAAGTGGAGAAGAGTCTTTTCCAATGTATTTTAACTCTGTTTTATTGGGTTTAACATCTTTCTTGAAATCAGATTTACATATGAAAGAACTCCATTCCCTCAGTGTATGGGAGACTGAGACACGTAGATATGCAGCTTCATTTTCAATAAACCTGACCCAAAAGCTTTCAGCTCAAAAAAGGAACAATTATTCCAGCTGAAAACTAGAAATGGAAGCTGTGCCTTGAGCAGGGCACATCTGATTTTCTGTCCCATCCCTCCCACTCTCAGCTCATGGTCTCTTACAGCTCCTTAGGACACAGGTGCCACTGTCCCTCTGCCAGCTGGCCCTGCCACCTCAACACACCACTAATTTTTTATAAAAGACATTTTTCCTAGTCCTTCCCACACCTTCTCTCCCCTTTTACATATTTCAAAACTTCAGGATACGTAGCAGATTTTTCAGCACAAGTGCATGCTCTCTGGTTTTGAGTGGTGTTACCAAGGATACCATGATATGTTTTACTGAAGATGGTGATAACTCTTTATTTTTTCTTTTCTGGACCAAAATAATGTTTTTCTTTCCAGTCAAGAGCTGATCAAATGATAGTGCAACTTCAAGTTGCTAAGGAAACCAGACTACAAAGACAAAGATACAATTTTTATCTAATATCTTCCTTGCAAAAACATATTTTTGCTCTGTATGCATTCTCTCAAAATGGTATCTTAAGCAGGTAACATCAGTTCATAAACTGAATCCAATACTAACTGCAGCAAAATATATATGGAACAATAAAAATGTTTTATTGCAATAATCCCCAAAGACTTCACATGATCATCAGATAGTAAAATGTAATATATAAATAGTAAAGAAAGCAGTTGTCTACTTTCTTCTCTGCCAGTGCTCATCATCCATTTTACAAAGAGCTTTATGGAATATTGACTCAGAGGAACCTGCAACAGTTTTTGCAGTCACACCTTTTCAGGTGAAATATATCTTCATTGGCTCTACAACCAACAGAAATTACCATTAAAAAAACCCACCAAAACCCAAACAAAATCAGATACTAGATTTAAATCTGTTTTCTGTAACTCAAATAGATGAAAACTTCCAAGGTAGTTGTAGGAAGGAGCATTTAGGAAGATTTCCATGGGCATTTCCAGTTTGTTCAAGAGTAAAACCTCCCAGGTGAACCTGCTGGCTGGTGCAAGGGGCTGTAGCTCAGCAGCTCTGCATCTCCTCAGGGCTTTGTACCAACTGAGAGGCTACATTTGAGGACAATTTTCAGACAAAAATATGGATATAAAGGTTCCTCAGAAAACAAGGAAGTTGTGTCATCATGAATTAGTTCAATGCAGCGATTTGCAAACATCGTTTGGACTGGACAAGAGGACTCCCTCTTTCTTCATATCAAACAAGGCAGAAAGCTGATTATACTTAGGGTTGCATCTTACCCCTTTGTCCAGTTAAATTCTGTTGAAGGGTTTTTGTTTGGTTTTTTTTTCTAAGTGTGCAATACAGTCAAAGCTTGTTGGCAGGAGAAGGTGACAGGAGAGGAACCCCTCAGCAGAGTGATAGCTCAAAAAAAAAAAAAAAACAAACAAAAAAAAAAACCAAAAAAAACCAAAAAAAACAAAAAAAAAACCCCAGCTGCTGTTATTTGAAATTCTAAGCTCCATTGACTTGAGCGTGGTTTCATGGAGCTGAACAATAGGAATATTTTGTCACTTATTCCTGAAATACCCCACCTAAATTTTGCTGTCTACTGGCTGAGTGTTCAGACTATGCCAGTCATCAGGCACTGGTGAACTGAGACAAACCCCAGCAGAGATTGATCAACCACATGCCCAAAATCATGTTCAGGATGGGTGAGATGCATCATGTCCTGAACAACTCCCTGTTAAACGCAGAGGGAACTCAGGCAAGAAGCCAAATGAGGTGCTAGGCACACAAACTTGCTGAGATGAACCTCAGTTCTGGGAGGAGACCAATCCTGGCTGATGCCACGCGAATGGAGAGAGCAGCACCCCTGAGACTGTGGGATGTGCAGGGAACTTGTGCTTTCACAGCAGCTGGATCCCAAAGCAGATGCAAATCCCCAAGCAGATGCACCTGAGCACAGCGGGGGAGGCTCTGGGTTGCTGCAGGAGAGGGGCACACAAGGTGCAGTCAGAGGTGAGAGGGCATTTAGGGAGAGGCTGCTCCTGTGTGCTTGGGCAGGGCTGAGAGGGGGATTTGCTGCCTCAGGGCTGTGCCAGGCTGAGCACGGAGCAGAGGCAGACACACTGCAGGCTGCCTTTCCACTGTGCTCTGCAGGGCAGGTGTGCTCCGTGGCACTCCAGGCTTTAATATTCTTCAAGGAAACAGCATCATCAGGCTTCCCTGCAGAGAAGCAATCAAGCACACAACCATCAGGTTGGGACCAAGAGGGAGAATATGTAAGATCTGCAGCGATTTCACTGGTTGGATCTGGCAGTGCACCTCTTATCTATCCCACAGGAGGTAAAACAGCCGTGTTTTGTTGTGGTGTGAGAATAACAAAAAAAATATTTCAGAGCTGGGATTTGTTTTTTGGTTATCAGAAAATCTTCTCAGCTTTGCAGTGTGGTGGAGCTTGAATCCTTGTTTACTTGGTCTGCTTCTTAAACTTAGAGGCACTGAGCCTTGCACAGGGTAACATCTCTGGGGTGACACGAGTGTCCCACCATATCACTGCTGGCAGATTTCCATTCCACCAAAATTACATTTCTGCTTCTTCTCTCCCTATCGCAACTCTGTGCTTTTTTTCTTCTCACAGTTTTATCTCCTAACCTCAATCTGTATTTTCCTTTTTAATGTTTCATTTTCCTTCTCTTCATGGACAGCTTTTGTGTCCATCACATGCCTTGGAGGGAGATAAGAGATGAGGCTCTTTATTGTGAGCACTGAGTCCAACAAAAAGTAAATTACCAAAAAATGACAGGTTCACCAGCATATTTAAGATGAAGTCTGAACAATTATCAAGGGCCTTGCAATTAATTTCTTCATGTCTCCACCTGCAGCTTGTTAGAAATGCACCTGATTCCAGCGTTAGGGGATATGGATTCCTTTTAGAGGTTGTCATGCACTTATGTAGGCACATGAATTTTCCATGCAGGTGGTCCTATGGTTGGGTGATTATTTCAGCAGAAATATTTGCTTCATCACTAATATATTAAACAGGGTGCAGACACTAGCAAAATCTGGCTTGAGAAAGGAAGAAGAGCTGGCACAGGCTGCAGTCTGTCACATCTAAATGACAGCCATGTAATAACTACTGCCATGTAATAATTGCAGCTTCACCTTCTCTTTTTCTCTTATTTCCCAAATAAAAAATGATGAAGTGCTGCAGCTACCAAACCCTGTGTTAGCCTAATGTATTCTCATGCCAAAGAGAAGATTTCTACTGGATAAATAATGAATCCATTTGTTTCTTTATTTCCTGATAAAAATCAAGACTGTTTGATCCATGATTGAAGGTCAGAATTGACACTGCACTTCCAGAGAGCACAGACATTGATTGCTGGAGGAGGTTTTTTGCAAACAAACTTTAGTAGATGAAGTCAATATCTACTTCAACCTTTTCACACACTGATGTTGTTTTTGTCAGAGTTAGAGTTGAAAAGAGGCTCCTTTCCATTTGGTTATAAAGGAAAGTTGTTGGGTCAAGTTTTTTTCTGTCTTTACAAAGCAAGTGCACAAATTTTGGGTAATATTGCCTTGGTTGTTCTAGTTTGTTCACTTTTGGAAAAATCTCTAAATTTGTCCTAGTTACCTAATTTTGGAGAGCCATATACCTAAACTTTCTGCTTTAGATTCACCATATGGACAACAGAGAAATCCAGGCAGAACCAGAGCATGACTCAGCCCAAATCAGATTTTCTACAGCTACCTGCCTTCAGAGACAGCACAAAGAGCAGGAGTTCTGCAGCTCCTCAGTGGAGCAAGAGTTCTCCCAGTTGTAAAGACTGAAAGCTCTAAAATAAAGATCAGATCACTCCCTTCTGCTGTCAAGAAAATATCTATTAACTGGAAGCTGAAGGCCACATCTGAGGCTCAAAGAATTGTGACATTGAGGCTGGAAATTCCATAGAACAGACTTAGCTCAAAAGACAGTGCCTGAGATGGAGGATGTGGGTGAATCTCAAGAATCTTATTTTAAAGCTGCTTTCACTCCAACCTCGACATCAGAAGTACAACTCAGTTACGTACAGGCTACAATTTTTCCCCTCACAGTTTTCATATTTCTCAGAAGGCTGTCTTTTTAAACTAAAAGAAACTTTATTATCTTTTAATTAAAACAAGGCTCTGGTTGTATTTGAAGAGGAAGTTAGGTGTATTTTATCTGGATACAAAATAATAAAAAAAAAAGCTTGACAGCTTCTAGGACTTCTGTTATGGCCAAACTACCACCACGTGTCAAACACATTCTAGTTTTGTGCTGACAGATTTCAGCCTCATCACCTCCTCGAGTTGCACATGGGAGGAGCTGGAACACAAATACAATTTTGTGTGGCTGTACTTAGATCAATTCCAATCAATTCTTGGCAGCAGACCCCAAACTCAGCTGTCCCAGGCAGATGCAGTTAAAATTTGGCTTTTGCCATCTCTCAGCACCAGCAGTGATGGATTTAGCAGACGGGACCACAGGGTTGTGCTCCTCCTCCTCACCTGCTCTGTGGCAGGGAAGGAGCTGCAGTGCATTATTATCACTGTGCTTCCATCCAAACGCTGATATTTGAACTGGGAAACACACATGGCTTGGCAATGGGTACAAATCTGATGCTGGGATTGTTTCATGGTAATTAGTCTGAGCATGGTGATCACTGAACTCCTCAGAAAGCCACGAGTTGTGTTCACCCCTCCTAAAAGTTTCACAGATTTTTCAGCACCATTTGGTTAGATGTTTCTTCAAAATCACTGTTCTTCAAAAGGATTTCCATGAGCATGTCTAGACTCCCAAAACAACACATTTCCAGTCACTGCTGGACAGCAGAAATCAGTGACAATAGACTTAGAAGTCATCAATGAACAGCAAAAGAAAACATATAAAACCTCTTAATGCAACAGATGAAAAACTCTACAAGTTAATCATCCCAGTTATTATATAAATATTTATAAACAACCCATATCTTTAAAGACTCAGCATCAGTTCAGAAAGGGATCAAATAAAATAAATCAATTTAAACAGAAATGACATTCAAAACAAATGTTTTGACTACTGAAGTCAATGCAGAATTGATTAAACAGCTCATTGTGTAGAGGTTGCAGCTTACTAGGTCTAGCTTCTGAGAAAATAAGATGTTTCTCATGAAACTAAACCTTCTGTTACTTCATTTTTACTCTGGTGTGATGAAGCAGATTTATTTCTTATTTACCATGGGGTACTAAAACAAGACCATGGCTGGACCTGATGCTGCACAAATGTGCTATGCCCTGGAAATCTCTATTTAAAATGTGGTCAAAGCAGCCTACAGATAATTTAGGGGTGGTGGGGTTGCAGCAACTATATTTATAACCTCTCACATACCTATATTTTAGGTGAATGTAGGCAAATCACATGACCAATTGGATTTGACTTGAAGAATATTAAAAAAAATATAATTAGAAAAGTTAAAATGATGTAAAACAAGATTATCAGCGCTGAGACAGAAATACAGAATAGCTGGTGGGTTTTTTTAGAGTCCGTAAATGTGAGAAATTCAGGCAGAATGAAGACACTTTCTGGGAATGTATACACTGTTCCATGCTTGGAGAGGCATGATAGGACATGATTTTAAAGTGGAAGGGGGAAGCTGCTGTGAGGAGGGAAAAGTCTTTTCAAGAGAAGAATATCTGAACTCAGAGGGAGGCTTACCTTTGCTGAGGAGGTGAACACAGAGCTAAAGCAAACTTTAGAAACTAGAAATAGGTGTAAGGTTAAATTAAAAAAAAATAATCCACACAAAAAAGCAAGCTGAAGTTTCAAATGACAGCTGCGGCAGTTGCCAAATTTTGAAGTAAATTCCAGTCTGGGTGAATGAAGATCCAGAAAGCAAAGTGTGATCGGTCACAGATTTCTGGCTGCTGTTGATTGGGCTGGAGAGAATTAATTAATGGATCCTGATTCCACCATAATAAAAAGACAGGGCCAAAAACGGGCTTTGGCGTTTGAAAATAACATTTTAGGTCTTTTGTAAAGGTTGGATATAGACAGACAGAGTGGGAAAGGAGAGGCTGTGAGGCCACAGATATTAACCAGGATGAGGGTACACACCCAAGACAGCAGCTACTGTCTACCTCTACTTTGAAGGATTTTTCTGTTTGTTTAGATGGTAAAACAACTTTCCAAACAGTGCTGTGCCCAGGGGTGAACACAAGGGAATAGCCCAGACTCAGTGCTGGAATGCACCAGGTGAATTGCATCCCCACTAGGACAAAAAAACCCCACAGACTGAGCCCTTTCCTGGGGACTGAACAGATATATTTGCCCACTATTTTTATCTATTCCTTTTCACATCACAAATTTTAAGGAAGGATTTGAAACAGGATAATGAAATTATTCTTCTACTTCCTCCTCCTGTCGATTCCAGGGAGCTCCTCTCAGGCCTGAGTGGGCAGCTGGGCTGTGTCCTTCAGAGGAAGGTGGTGTTGGCTCTGAATGACCAATCTGAGCAAGCTCCTTGGAAAATGTGATTACTTATTTTGCAGCTCTAAAAGTAAACACTTTTGAAAATCTGTCCTTATTGTAAATGTCAGCGTCTCGTTAATGAATACAAGTGTTTGTGGGGGAGGAAGGAGAAATGCAGAAGGGTGTTTGCTGTGCATATTCACAGGGCTGAATTTCAGCCTTAAAGAGAAAATAAGGATGGCTCTGCTAAGTTTGATTGTTATTGCTATATTCTGGTTCTTAATAGAGCAATATGCCTAGAAGAAATGGAAAAATAATTGGCTATATTTGATCCTGTGTCATCAATCATTCACCCACCCATCCATCCACCCATGCATTTAATGAGAACCACTGAAGTTTCCCTCGGAAGTAATAAACAAAAATACATCCTGCAATTAATTCAGGCATTGCAAAATGTCCACTTAATTTTACTGGGTGTACTAAATCAATTCTATGCTTCACTCAGTGCATTTCAAGGAGCTGGCTGGCAAGAACTTCATCTGTTATTAACTCACAATGCAAATGAATTTAATGCCTTTTTGCTATGAATTGTCCTCTGCTGTTAAACCTGAAAGTCAATGGGATGGAGGAGGAGCTGATTCCTTGTAAAATACAATAGCTATATTCCATTTTTCACCTGCAACCATATCTTAGTAAAAGCTCTAACTTCCAGCATTCTTTACTGTGCTTTACTTTCTGAAAGAAAAACCTCCTGTCACTGTTTCAGGCAAAACTCATTAAGTTCCCTCCAAGAACAAGCACTGTTGTTCAGGTAATGATTCCTCTAGTTAAAAATTACATTAGCATGGTTAAATTTAACTTCTACTCACATGAATGACAGCAGTGCATTATTAGGCTGTTCTAAACATGGGCTTTCCTCAACCTTTATTGGTTTGTTTTTCACTTACATTTACTGAGTTGATAAAGGTAACGTGGAATAGTCTGGTGAAAGATTCTGGTATTTTTTTTCATGGCACTTTGGATTCTTATTTTTTTTCCCCACTTTTATCTTTGTTCAGGTTTTAATGATATCAGGTTTCATGATAAAATAAATCTATTTGGTTTCATGCCTTTCATTATAGTAATGAGGAGCAGATAAAGAAAAGCTGGAGTGAGACACAGTTTCAACAAATAAGATATCTCAAGTTCATTGAAAAGTGATTGACAATTAAAATATTTTAAATGAAAAATAGGTGGCTTCTTTGAGTCCCATAATGATTAATTAGAATGCTTCACTTGAGTTTTAAATGCTAAAGCCCTGGTTTATCCCTGGTCACCTGACCAGGGTGGTTGAGATCCGTGTCACCTTACCTCAAAAATCAAAAATATAGGCTTGTAGATCTACCTTAGGCAAATGTTCCCTGTGTACAGTATGGGGAGGTATAGGCAAGGAATTTTAGAACTTATTTATGCCAGGATGAACCATTTTCAGATGTTTTTCTTCTGCATTAGCCTTAGAAATGTTGAGAGGTTTTCTATCCTGCATTTCTCTGCTGGCTTCTGGTTCCTATTTTAAAGAGCCATCCATTTTTTAAAGTGATTTATCTAATTAGCTACAGAACTTGCCAGTGACTTGCTGATAAGACAGAAATATGTCCAGATGCTCTCAGATGAGAATATAAAACTGTTGAGTAGGTCATCTGGTATAGCCCTGTCTCCCTCATCCCTTCACGGCTTCTTGACCTCCTGACCCTCCTCAAGAGAGGATTTCTAGCGACTCCTGAGTGCAGGAATACAAGGAATTATTCCGTAAAAGGATTTTTGCTACAGCTGAGATTCTGTCACTCAATTCAAGCAGCTAACCCTGGAATCTAGAATCTTACCTCAGGAGCTAAAAAACTCCTTGTGTTTTGGGGTAAGCTGAAATCCTCCAAAACTCCACTAAATGCATTGACTTGGTCTGCATTGACCAAGAACTTAGAAAACTCCCTCCTGTGTAAAAAAGTACCTGCACATCTCTGGTGCTGAATCCATACTCCAAATAACTACTCACAAACTCAAATAAAAAGAAATAATGGCTAAAAAATTGCTGTTTGCTTGCTTTCTGCTTTGCTTTGCCATCATTACCATATCAATCCCCACTTCACAACTAAACCTTGACAATGTGGCATTTAGCTGACAGGACAAAATCATAATAAATATACGTTAAAAAATGCAACAGTATACTACCAAAATTTATTACGTGTTAATGAACATTTGCATCACTGGGCTTTGAATGCTGTTTGGGACACAAACACTGCTTTCAGCTTGCATGTCTAAAAGATAAATAGGACAAGGGGTAGTGGTTTTAAACTAAGAGACTGTTGATTGAGTCTAGATATAAGTAGTTTTCTACAAAAGGTGTGGGGAAACACTGGCTCAGGTTGCCCAGAAAGGTGGCAGATCCCCATCTCTGGAAACATTCAAGGTCAGGACAGGTCTCTGAGCAACCTGATCTGGTTAAAGGTGTCCCTGCACATTGCAGGGGGTTGGACTAGGTGACCTTTAAAGGTCCCTACCAGCCCAAATCATTCTTTGCTCCTATGATTCTATAATATTTAAGTTTGAACTAGTCAGCTATAGACTCCTTTAACAGTTTGGAAGGAAAACAAGTACCTCCAGAGTGCTGGATTGTGCACCTGGGCTGGGGCAATCCTGCTTTTACATCAAAATTGGGGGGCAGGAGGCTGGAGAGCAGCTCCCCAGAAGGAGATCTGTGGGTTTGGAGTGATGGCAAGTTGGATATGAGCCAATAGTGTGCCTGGTTAGCTAAAAAGGACAAGGTCCCAATTTACAGGGTTTTTGAGACAGAAATACTCCAGCCCTAGGTAAAAGTGCAAACAGGAAGAGGAGAGTAGGTGCAGCTTCCAGAAGCCCCCTGTCACTTCTGCCAACCCCTTCAGCACATCTCCCATACCTTGCAGTTTATCAGATGTCCTTAATCCCACGTGTTTACAGAGCTGACAATTATTGATGATGAAAAAAATAAGATCACACACATGACAAGCCAATCCCACCTTTCTGTTCAAGTTCTGTGTATCTGACTGAGAGATGGAGCTGCTGAGATCTGTTGCCTGACCCAATATGCAAATAATCCCTCGGACGACAAAAAGCCATTGGGATTTCTCCCAGTGTGAATAGTCACACACAGCCTTCAAAAAGAGGTCCTGGTTATTAAATATGATCAAAAGTTGCGCCAGCAACTCAGAAAGGTTTTGTGTTACCTTTTGGGAAAGTGTTGAAAAAGTGGGTCAAACAAGCAGATCAGGCAAGAGAGAGAGAAAAGTCTGTTATCAACACAGATAAGCTTTGGAGCTTGTTACAAGGTAGGACAGCGAAATCTTTGAAGTGTTTGTAATTTGTAATTGTTTATGTCCTTCAGTTTTTAAATAGACAGGTGGAATAGGCCTTATTTTCAGGAGGCATAAACCAGGTCCCTTTGGTTTACATCAGCTTTGACCTCCAGGACAGTGACAGTGGTCACAGTAGATTTATCTGGGGCTAGCAGAGTGGACCACTCGGTGACAGACAGGACGGACTGGCAGGTGATTTGTGTCTTTTTCACTGACTTGCTGAGAGGGTTATTAGCTCCTGGGGCAGGCAGGAGAGACGGCTGAGTGCTGCAGGAGGCAGGTGGAAAAAAGACAAGAATAAGGATTTGCTGCGTGTTTTGCCCCTAGGAAAAAGAGACAGCGCTGTGACACCGTGAACAAGTGACGTGGTGGCAGCTGCAGCCCTTTCTGAAAGCACCACTTACCCTTTCTCCCTCATCCAGAACTCATCTGCCACAGCCCTCATTCATCCCTCAGCACAGGTTCCAGGATAGACCCAGTTTAGGCTGAGAAGATCTGCTCGACTTTTGGTCTGGTTGAGGAGGTGGTGACCAGTCAAAGGCTGGGCTTGATGGTCCTGGAGGTCTATTCCAGCCTAAATGATTCTGGGATTAGTTTTGCCTGGGCTGGAGTTGGAGTTGTGCTGCCTACAACGAGCCTTCTTCGGGTTCCTCTGCCTTTCTGCAAATCCAGCTATTTTTGTTCAGCAGCTGAATCTTGTACCTGAGAACCCAGCTATAATAACCCGGGCTTTGTCTTTCCACATTTGTAACACAGGGAGATTCATATTTAGCAGTTATCTGAAGTGCTTTGAAATCTACAAAGAACCCCCAAATTTAGAGCTGAAACCCCAGCTCTGAATTTTCATTTTTCCCAGTACAATCCTTTCCCATTAAAATTTTCTACCTCAGTGAAAGTGCTTTTTTTTTTACCCCTTGGAAACTATTTTGGCAGTTTTTCAATGATCTCTCTTGCCTGAGAATGGGCTCAAAAATACATGACCAAGCAATACCGAGTTTTTAAGCCAATATCAACATTACAGTGCTGTGCAGAAGTGACAGAGAAGCCAAATCAGCTGATGAAAGCTTGTGGTTAATGCATTACCTGGATCTAGTACTGTCAATCTGTAAGCTTGACAGATAAGTTGTACTCACTGACATTTCCAAATACTTATGAGAAACATTGTCCCTGAAAGCACTCACCTCAGCTTTAAAAAACTCCTGTGTTTAGTGGTGCTCATGCTGACAGCCCACCTGATGTGGCTTTCCACAAGGTTAGTTCCAAAGAAAAAAGAGGAAAAAGTCCTCAGCAGCTTCCTCCCAAAGGCCCTGCCTGTACCAGGGCTGAATTTCTCTTGGACTGGGTGATCTCCAGTGGCCCCTTCCAGCCTCAACTGGTCCTTGATTCTGTGTAGATCAATCTCACAACTGATTACACCCCAGGAAATTATATTGTCTCTTTATGTAAATGCGACTCTTTTTTGACTGAAAGGAAGGGAAACACCACAATGACCTCAAAAATCGTCATCATTGATTTCCCAGTACTCATATTTAAGGTATAATTTGTTGATATAGTAGTTGTTAGGTCTGTAAAAGTTTATTTCGTGTTTCTTTTTAAAGTTACCATGAAATAGTTAGGACTAGGGGTTCTTTCTTAAATGATGATATTTCTGTGTCATTACCCTTTGTATTTTCACAGGTAAAAACTTCTTTCAAGATTGCACCACTGGACAACTCTGTTTTCCAAAGATGGGCTCATGGAATAAGGTGATACCAAACAAAGTTAAGACTGTCCAAAACCAAAAATTGACCTATTTTACAATACCAATATTTGGGGTGTTTAATCAGTGGTCTTTAAAAATGTCTTTGTAAATATTTGATTAGGATTTATACATTTATACACACTTTCAAATTTGAAATAGTCTGATTTCTGAATAAGGAACTTCAACCCTTTTTTTTTTTTTAATCTGCCTGTTTATATTATAGGGGAGAACTAAATGGAGACATCAAAAGGCCTGTTGGAGTAAGTCAGCTTTGTAGATGGACAATTTCCACTGTTACTAACAGTTAAATTTAAAGGTTTTAATTCCAAATACACTGTGGCCAATCAAGAAGTGCTAAAAGTCAAAAAAACCCACATTTCTTTATAGCCCTTTCTAGGGAGACTTAGCAGTAGAACATCTGTTTCACTTACTGTGATTGAGTGCCAGGGCTGATGGATTGGTTTAATGTAGTCCTTATTAATAACTTGCAGACACCAGCAAGCTCTGCAAGCTTCTAACAGGAAAACATTTAGAAAATTCAGGAGAATACTAAAGGCAGCAAAAATGTCATTTGAAATAAATGAGAAGTTCCTAATTAAAAAAAAAAAAAAGTAAAAATCAGATTTTTGGGTTTGTTTGAGCTACAGAATCTTCAGTCTTCTAGGTAAGCTTAAAAAGCAGTGAAGGCTAGAAGAACACTTTTCAGGTTTATCTTTCATAGCTGCAGAAAAAGGAGAACAAGGCAGAACCAGAGGTACATATTCAGCCAACCACTGCAATGTGTGATAACGCTGTAAATTTTCAAAATAATTTTTTGTTTTTCAGAGTCATTGGGGGGGATTCAAATAATCTGGGGGTTTTTCTCCACCCCTGTTTTTTTGTTCTAATTTCTATTTAAGTAAGCATATTTCTTTGAAGCAGGTGACCTGCTTTTACTCCACATTCCCCCATTGCTGGGTGCTCCTCGGACCATTCCAGCTCCCAGTTTCCCCAGTCCAGTGCCAATCCTCTCAGATGTTCTGTGCCAGTGCTGTCACCTCGCTGTGTTGTACCTGCACAGCCACAGCAGCACATTCCCCTCTCTGCAGCTTTTCTTTCCAACTCCACTCTGGGAGAGCAGCTGGGGAGGTTTCCTTGTTAGAGGTTTCCATTAAACATCCTTCTCTGAGGGGTTTAGGAGTGCTCTGCAGATATCTTCCAGCAAACCAAACAGCAAATTACCTATAACATCTCACCAGCTGTTTATCTGCATTTTTAGAGTCTGAATATTAAATTACTAAGGCGTAGAATGGTTTAGGTTGGAAGGGACCTTAAAGATCATCCAGCTCCATCTAACCCTGGGGGACAGGGACACCTTCCACTAGACCAGGTTTCTCCAAGCCCCATTCCAACCTGGCCTTGGACACTTCCAGGGATGGAAAGCCAGGACCATGTCTCTTCTATGTGAGCTGACATCTCTACCTGGTTCTGTTCCTTACCTGTTGTACAGAAAAAACAATAAAATACCGTGGTGGCTACAATCAGCTTCAAGGTGTCCTGAAAATCCCCAGGGAAGGGGACTAGAATAATGTCTGAACACAAATTCTGAAAGGAGACCTAAATAGTTAAAATAGCTACAGGGGCACATGGATGAGTTTCACCTTGTGCAAACTTTTTGTTTACTTGTATTCAAAACAAATTTAAAAAAAAATTAGAATGGTAGGATCTAAAAATAGTTTAATAATTCCAGGAAATGTGTAGGCAATGAAAGGTATCAGATTTCTCCTTTACCTCATTTGGAAGAATTTATGCATGTTCTGAAATTACCCACATTTCAGTATGCAAGCAAATACAAATAGTAATAAAAAAGTTGAGCCAATATTAAATTGAATCTCCCATGTACATAAATAAACATTAAATTTCTGCCACCATGCTATCAGTCAGGTTGGTGTACAGATGTGGTATTTATGCCCTAAGGAATTATTATTATTGCTTCTCTGAGACTTTTCTTTATAAATCACTCACAGGGGAGAGACTGAAGAAAATTAAGCAAGGAAATCATCAATACCTTGCACGTGATCTTGGAAGAAATACATAAAATACTTATATTGATCTAATTTCTATTTAAGTAAGCATATTTCTTTGAAGCAGGTTGCCTATGCAAATTCCACAATGACAGATGTTTTATTGAAGGGAACTTAATTGAACTGTAGCTGCTTTAGAGTCTTAATTGTAAAGTACCAGCTCCCCCACGTGCCAGGGTGGACCTGTGGGTTTAGCACCATTTTATCACTGCTTTCCCCTCTTTTTAGAAACAACAGCTCTGAATGCCACTGTCTCTATTTTAATTTTGTGATTTGGGTTGGGTTTTTTTTGTATTGAGGAAAAGTTCATAATTTCTAATGGAAGCACTCCTTGGACTCTTTTAATAACAACGTGGTAAAGTTTTCTCTTTTGGAGCCTCACTGCAGTACTGAAGGCTTCCTGTATAGAGACCTACATGTGTGATTAAAGAAAAATACTTTGGAGTCAAATTCTCAGCAAGGGAACAACGTCTGCATCTCACTGTTCAAAGATGCTCTACAAAAAAATTAAATTAGGTCTGGGATGAAGGGCAGTATTTAAAACATGCTATTATGTCCTCCTGTCCCCTTTTTTGCAGTTCTATCCTGTCCCCTTTTTTGCAGTTCTGTGCCAATATGCTTATAATTACACCATCTCTTTTCATGCAAAATGGTCAATTTTCTCTGTAATGAGTGCAAATATGGTTCCTTTAATATAAATCAGAGAAATATAGTGATATGGACACATTAAGGTTCTATTAGCAATAAATGTTTTCCTTCTCTGTCAGCAGGCAACATTTTCCCCTGCTCCCAAATGAATAAGTATAGTGTGCACAAACTGGAAAAAAAAACAGCTTAGAAAAGAAAATGTTTTTGTTTTGCTCTCCAAACCTTTTCAGTTCTAACAGTCTCAGGAAACATTCACTGCAGTTTTAGACAATCTTAGAACTGCATGTGGTAGAAATAAATTAGTACAAAATACCTTTTCAGGAATCATCTGATGGATGTGAAGAAAAACAAAGCCATGACAAAGGTAGAAAGCTAAATAAGGATGTGTATATTAATCATTCAACAGCTCAGCAATAGATATCTGTGCAGAGACACAATTTCTCAGCTGGTATAAATCAACAGAGACCTGTCAGAGTTGTGTTGATTTATGTCAGCTCGGGATCCAGCCTCATGTTGCTCCTAAAGCAGGAGACAAGATGTCTCTTCAAGTTTGCTCATATCACTAAGGGAGGAATTTTAAAGAACTAGAGAACAATCAAGCACCAATTTTCATTTATACTCAAGGACAATTTAGTATTCAATCCCTGTAATTGGCTTTGAGAAATCTCTTTGTAAAGATACTACTTTACCATATTTTTATATTCCTAAGGATGGATACCTTTCCTGGAATGTGTGTCCAGTTAAACAAACACCAGATTTTTGTTGGGAAAATTGAGTTCTAATTACATGTGTGATAAACCACTGCCTTTTTGACTGTGGCCTGTGAAACATAAAGGAAGAAGTTTCATGTTTTGTTTGGAGAGTGGCAGCAGGTTGAGTAACAGTAAGGTACAGTAACTGTAAGGACAAGGTGAGGTATGAGAAGTTCATCATCACCTTAATTTACACAACACAGGAAGCCTGCAGTGCAATACATTGTGCCTGTTAATTAGTTTTCCACATAAGTAATGAAGTAGTATGGGAACACTGGCCAAGAAAACAAAGCAATTTTATATTAGAAAAAATGATAATATGAACTGGAAAAACATGGCTGAGAAAATAGCATTTTCATCCCTTTATTTGTGTGCTCAGTTGTTCTTTATTAATACCCAATGAGTAGCCAGGTATTTGAGGCCTGATGATACCTGAGTAATCTGAGCTTTAAGGCCAAAAGGCGAGCACAGCTCTGGAGGAAGAAGTCCCTCTTCAAAGATTTCCCCAGTGCTCAGGAGAATGCCTTTCCTCCAGGAAAATGAATTGCCTTTCCTTTGGATTGTAATCCTTTCAGTCAGATTATAAACTGCCATCCATAAACCATTATGGACTGGGAGCAAATCCAGGGAATTCAGTGAGACTGTTGCATGAGGAAACAGCAGAGCCTGAAAGTGGAAAATGTTGGTAGCCTTGGCTGGCAGGGAGGAGCCCAGAGAACGTGAAGGAGACCAAGTCTGCAGAAATCACCTGTGAGACCACCAGACGTGGCTGGAGGTGAGGTATGGGCAGTGTCTGGAGGAAAACCTCCAGGTCTTTATTCCAACTTTCTTTTCAATCAGTACTTAAAAGTTAACACGGGTTTATGAGGACCTTGTCCATCAAAGTTCTTAAAACCCTTGAGTGCAGATACGGGCTCACCCCTCTCCGCACAGGATTTTGCAGCAAAACAGTGAATAAACTTTCATTTAATCTAACCAGAATGTTCCTTTTTGCAGCTTGCACTCATTGTGTCTTTTCACAGCCTGAGAAGAGCCTGTCTGTGTTATCATGAGGGCTCAGGTACAGCCTGCTGCCCACCCTGACCCCAAGGGGTTTTCTGCAGAGCTGTGGCACCTGGCTGTTCCCCAGCCTCTCCTGACCCAGGGGGCTGCACCATCTCACCGTGGGATTTCACATTTGTCTCATTCAGAAACTTACCTATTTATTTAAAAAGGGAAGGGATGAGTTATTAGTGCATAAACTCTTGTAATAGACATAACATGCTAAATTCCAGAGAGACTGTCCAGCAGGGCTTTGTGGCACAGCAACAAGAGCTCAGGAGAAGAAGGATGCTCTTGCTGAGTGGTTATTGGGGTTTGTGTGCCGAGGGACTGGAACAGAAACCTGAACTTTCATGTTGAACAGGCTGGCATTGAAATTACAGGCAAGAGTAGCAGAATTCCAGGTTGCAAGACTTTCTGGCACAGGGGTGTTCTGCTGCTCCAGCTGCTGGAAGCACCGCAGCGATGCAAGTAAATATATTGTTATTTTAAATGTTGATAGGATTTGTGGTGTATCATCAAAGAGAAGGGAAAATCTGCTGCCACTTACTCCATCTACTGAAATGTACTTGCTTTGTCATAACGCAGGGCAAGATTTTACCAAAGCAAGGAGAAATTTCTTTTGAGTCTGGTATGAAATGTTTCCTACCTGCTTTAAAACAATACATCTTAATATAGAAAAAGGAATCCAAAAAAAAGGAACCCCCACCATCTTGGCAATTTCTTTTCCTAACTTCTTCCATAAAATCAGAGTGAAAATTCAAATGTAATTTTCAGTGTATTTATAGTTCTTCTGCTATTTGGAATACGATGTCAATACTTACATTTCCTTCAGTGCTATGAAAACATTTGTTTTTTTAAATGTTTTTTGATGTAAATCAGAAAAATTTCTCAGTGTCTGTATATTGGTAGATATCCACTGAAATAACCAACCCTAGACTCCATGTATATGATGACTTATATCAACTGAATTTAATTCAATAGCAAATTACTTAATTCAGCAGTAAAATTACAAACATTAAATAGATATTCTTATACATTAATAATTTTTTTAACTTTGTTTTCTTTTATAACTCTGTGGATCTTGTGTCTTTCTATTTACAAACTCAATTTTATAACATTATTTTTAGATATAGATCAATGTTTGATACTTTTTAAAACTCCACCATTGAATTTGATTTTATTTTATTCCCTAAACAAATTTTGAAGTTCTTATCATGGTATTTCACTGATCTGCACATGCTGGTCTTATCCTGGTTCATGCCCCTTTCCCTTCCTTTTAGATCTAGGGACTAAAAAACTCTGGATATTTGCATGAATTTGTTATTGTTTTGCACTGTATAACCATAAAATGTTTCTGTACTATTTAAAGGTAAATAAATCAGTTGTGTAAAATGAATAAAAGCTATGAAACATCCAGATGGAGCTTTCTACCCATCAAAAAGGTAATCAGCATTTTGCTTAGCAACCACACTTTAATTATGCCAGTTAATCTTGGAGGTGGAAACAGAAGTGGAAAATCTGATGCTTAACTAAAATTGATCGACTCCATAAAATGTCCTTGAATAAAAGGGGGGAAATAACCTGGCCGTTGGAAAGCAGTACAAAAACAAAGTGTGGTTAAAGTGATTTCATCATCTGAAGGTATTTGACTGATCACTTGCACCTATGTTGTCAGCAGTGTTACAACATTTAGTAGTTTTGACAGTAATCTTTTGAAAGGAAACAGTTTTGAGGGAGGGAATAATAAGGTTGCTGCTTCTTCAAGTGAAGGAAAAGCATGTGTTACAATAAAAATGCAAAACAACATTATGGTGAAAAGCTCAAGCTGTTAACTACCCACTCTTCCTCTTGTTTTTTCTAGAAATGCACTGGCCTGATGATAACCATGACTACCAGAACAAATTGGAAATAATCAGATCAAATATAAATCATTGGGGTAGTTTATTATCCTATGATATTTTTTCCATAATTTGTGGGAAGAGGAAACTTCAGAGAAAAAAATCACCTCATCCCCAAAAGATGTTAACACAGGTCAGGTGAATCATCTGCTCGTGTGCAAGCTTTATATATGGTGGAAGTAGAAAAAAGATTCCTCTGATAAAATGTGGATATCTGCATTGGTACTAAGATATTATGAATTTCCACAGTCTAAAATATTATCGAGGAATCTTTGTTTAACAACCTCTATTTCCTTCCACTTCCACAGAACCCTGACTGTACAGCTGAGCTGCAGAGACCTCGGTGTGGGTGAGATTTTTTCACAGCCTTTGTGTTTCAGATGTAGTCAAATCAAATGCTGGTTTGATCAGATTGGGCTAGAGCTTCTAAAACAAAAAGATAACAGGAAATTCAATTGGAGTCCTTGGCATTCATATGAGAACAAATGGCAGAAGCATAATTAAAAAAAAAAAGTCAAATTAGTACATGAAATCACCTTATGAAATTGATTCCTGAGGATTTGAACGAATGAAATCCATGAAAAAATTCTATCATGTATGGTGACATGTTCATGTGGTTCTTTTCCATGGTTTTGCTGTTTCCATGCTATATATAGATATACATGTATACATGGACACACACATATATATAGATGTTCATAAATATGTATAGCTGTGTACGCACATATATACACAAAAAATAATCCTGCAAACGTTTGAATTATGAAAGTTCAAGGATCTTCTAGTGACATTGAGGCTTCTTTTGCATCCTGAAAGCTCCAAATCAAACCAAACCAAACCAAACCTAACAAAAATGAAGAAAATATCCACTATAGTGACAAAGTTCAAAACTAATAGAAGCATTCAGTTTGAAATAAGTAATATCTGTGAAAACTTGATGTGTTCCTGAACTCCTGAAGGGAGCTGGAAGAAGATAACCCTGGAAACAGTGAAGAAATGTTGCACTAAGCTGAATTTTTAAAAAATCAGTTCCATACCTTTCTCTAGAGACACTTTTATGACCAATGTTGTGATAGTTTCCAGCATGAGGACCTCCTTGTGGCCAGCCTGTATTTAAATCCCCACTCTATATGTGCCCAGTCTGGTTATGGAGAGAATCCTCACCCTGCACGGCCAGAGAGCAGAAAAGTGAGATTGAATTCTACTCACATTATGCTGAACATCCAGAAGTTAACACAAGTTGCCAGTTTAATTTTCAAAAAGCTGATTCCTATGCATTTGACTGAAAGAACCTGTATGACACCGAGATCATCTTCAACTGCACCATCTGGTAGCAGCTCATCATCTTACAGGAGCTGAGTGTGATGAAAGCAGATTTGACAATTAATGCAGATGTCTCTTTAGGGGATTTGTTGTATATCTCTCTTCCATCAGCAAGATTTTGATGCAAAAGTCTCTTTGGGTCTGATTTTCATCCCATTCTTGTGGATTTTGAAACAGGACCTGCACGGATGATACAAGACCTGCATGCTAGCAGTAAAGTCATGTTAGGGGTGAATCATAAACTCTCCTCTTCAGGCTAAGAAAAATAATCATAAATTTTCCATCCCTTGCTGGAATTTAACAGTCTGCCAGGTGGCAACCACCATTTCAGAGACATATGCTCCAAAGGCAAAATGTCTATCCAGTCATCCTGAGACAATTGCCCTCACAAATGTGATCCCAGTGATAGCTTTACTGGATTTGGAGCCTTACAGCAAAATTAAACTCAGGATCCCAGAGGCTTTTAAAAAACACTTGGCCCGATGACAGAATCACTCTATGCCAGCAAATGCTTTCTTTTTCTTTTTTCTTTTTTTATTCTCATCTACGGTGTCCCCAAAGTAGATGGGGCATTGTCTCTTGTCTTTTAAAGATGCAATTGGTAGCATAGTAAGCGAAGATGCAGACATCTGGACCAGTCCTGAGCCAAAATTTCTGATGCCTTTTCTAACACTGCTTATCCTTCCCATTTGCTGGAGGGTAAAAAGTAAGAAAAAGCAAACCAAAGCAATACTCTCTGTGCACACACACCCACAAAGTCTTGCACCTGCCCCTCTAGAGGCCTGAATCGAGGCAGTGGAAAAGGTCTCCTGGATTTAGCTGTGGTTTTATTGAAACACAAGGCATCACTCCCTTCCAAACTTCTGTCTTAGCACCTGGAGTATGATCTGGACAGATTTAATAAACTCGTGAGTCTGGTGACAGGGGGCATGCCTTGCTTCATGGTCTTCAGTCAGTGGGTATCCCCTACAGAAATTGAGCTCTCCACATTTTTTTTTTTTGAAATTCACAAAAACAATAATTTCTCTTATTTGTGCTAATTCCTCCAAGATAATCATGCATGCTGTTTTTCAGGTGAAGCTTATCTAGTTTTCTTAGGCTAAATAGGGGTACAGAGATGCTCTTTTCTTTGGCCAGTTGCCTCATTAATTCAGGAAAAGGAGGAAGAAATTTAAAAATACTTTTACATAAATCATCCAGAATCGAGTGAAAATATTTGCTTTTACTGTCATTCATAGAATCAGGGAATTGTAGATTCATTTTGGCTGGAAAAGAACTTTAAAGTTGTCGAGTCCCACTGTTAACCCAGCACCACCACTAAATCATGTCCTTAAGCACCCCATTTCCCATCTTTTAAATACCTCCATGGGCAGTAACTCCACCACCACATCACATCATCCTGTTTTCATGACAGACATCACTCCTTACAACTAAAACCTTTTCACAGTGTTTTTTTCCAGTAGCAAAATTTATTGACTGTGGCTTTAAAAGTATAAAGAGATTAAAAAAGGTATGAGCAGGTGTTCATAGCTCCAACAGGTATTCCCAGTAGAAGTATTTCGTATTTTGGATGCACCCATCTGTGTGGTCTTACCTCAGGTGATTAGTGACTCTAAAAGATGTGACATTTGCAGCTCAGTGATATTATGTACTGGCCAGCACTATATCAATCCCAGCTGCCAGATGCAAATGCAGCCTGTCACCTAAAGAGATCCTTTTTCCCAAAGCAGTTTTATGTCAAGATGAGAGCAGCGTGTTCCTGCCTGAGCTATCACAGAGCAGCTCTAGTGAAGTTCGTGGAATTATACAAAACTTAAACTAGGTTACATCGACCTATATATGGCAAAACCTTCTTTCATCTGTTCCCTTTCAAACTCGGCACGACTGCAGAGATGTCAGAGATGCTACTGCTGACCCAGGGGTGTGTGGGCAAGTTTGGGCCCATGAGTTACTTCTGGAACTAGCTGGAATTTTTTCCATGGGCTGGTATTACAGTTGGGGAATGTAATATGGGACTGCAATAATTGAAACAGCAGCTGCAGGACACTTTCCTAGAACAGCAGCTGGGAGATGTTCAGAAGCCTCCCAGCTCACTTTAACCCTGGGAGCCCTGGGGCAGCTGGGTGGCTGTCCTGGAAGTTTTACCAGAACTGCCTCCTAGATTCTTGCATTTTGGACCATCCCATGACTGACTCAGGAATCCCTAACTTCTGGATCTCTTTCTTTGGGCAATAGGAGCATTAGGAGAGTGGACATATATATCTGGGAAAATTCAGGTGTCTGGATTTATGGTGGATGAACACTGAGGCTTTCTGGAATGATAAAAGTTTGAGCAGATTCAGAAGGGTTTCAGTGGGTTTAGTTTTATTAAACCTGGCCACAGTTAGGCCCTTTAAACTTTGTGGGGGTCTTTACAACACCTGCTGGGATTCCACTCCAGAGAAACTGGAGAAACTGGAGAAACAACTCCAGAAGTGGTGCTTGTTCACCAATTGCAGAGTTCCCCAATTTCTCAGAGTTTTTAGCTTTCTACTCTTGCAGATTTGAAATCTTTATGGATGCTTGTAATGACTGAAAGGCCTTCTTGGGAAACTTTCAAGCTGTTGTTTAAAAACACATAAGTATAACTTGCTTTAGCAGCTTTATCTGAATGTAGATGGAAAAGACACCTCCTGTTCAGTACTCACTCACTCACTCAGCTTTTGGGTAGAAGAGAGCAAGTCCAGGCATTACTTTTATCAATTTTCCTTTAAGACCATTAATTCTGCAGCAGTGATTATGGCCCTTTTTTCATAACAGCAAGAGATGAGCAGAGGATTCATTGACATTAATATTTCATATTTGTAAATTTATTTTTTTGTCATTGTTGCATTTTGCAGTATATGAACTAAATGATCTTTAAGGTCCCTTCCAACCCACACCATTCCATGATTCTGTGGAGTTCTCTTTGGAGACAGAAGTGGTTACCCTTTTCTCAGCCCTGCTCTTTCTGTGTCCATCAATCTGAAATTCTCTGATGTTTGAAACTCTACAGATGAAATAATTGTTGGTTGTCTGTTTTAAAATAAGTGGCAATCTTTCTAGTTTTGCATCTTAGTTTCAGGTCAGTTACAGGTTATCATTATAAAATATACAAAATAATAATAACAACAGCAGTTATAGCAATTTTCTGAAAATATTATTACGACAGCATCAATATTATCACTTAGCAACTTTACAGCTTACAGCATTTTATAAAAAGGTCACTATTATTATCCCTGTGGCTTTTTTTAATAGACAGTAAAACCAGGGAGTAAAGACAAAAATTCATTTGTTCAAGGTCGCTCCACAGAGCACCAGAAAAGCTATGAATTGAAATCAGGTTTTCGCAGTCCCCAGCCAGCTCTTTAAAGTATGGCCACAATGCCTCTTACCAAGGACAGCAGGCACTTAGGAGAACAAAATACCTCAGCATTAAACAAAAAGCACCACATTAAAGATTTTTGCTTTGCACATTTTATAGTCCATTCCCTTTTATGAATTCCAGAAATTCACATTTATTTGCGAGGCACAAAGGAGAAAGCCACGGCGCCCAGTGACTGCAACTATTAATAAACATTTTGGACAGCATTTTTTTCTGAATAAAAAGTGCTGGGATAGTCTTGTAGGTAGCATGTATTAGGAGGAATACAGTATTGTTACTATTGGTGTTAGTGTGTTCAGGAGAAAAGAGGATTTAAGAACAAAGTATAATTATTATTGAAATATCAGTGTGTTCAGGTGAAGAGAAGATGTGGGCAATACATGCATGGATTGGTTAGTAGACCTAAACACTCTATTCTGCTTTTTTTTCACAAAATATAGAATCACAGAATCATGGAATGGTTTGTGTTGGAAGAAACCTTAAAGACATTTAAGGTTCCATGGGCAGGAACACCTCCCACTAGACCTGGTTCCTCAGCACTGCCTGAGGCAAAATCTCAGATTCCCATACTCTGATATGCTCTGGAACAGTGAGATATCACCAAACTCCCCAAATTATTCACCAGCAGCCAGCAGTAAGGGCTCAGCTCTTTCCACTCAGCAGTATTTGAGTTTCTGAAGCTGTTTCCAAGTCTAGGTTTGTTCATGGACTTTCTCAGCATCACTTTGATCCAGGGTGATCCGACAAGAAACAAACCCAAAACCCAAACCAGGAGAGACAGAGAGAAGGTGGGAAAATCTACGTTTGTTAATGGCCTCAGAAGTTAAGTAAACACTAATTTATGTGCAATGTTCTCTGTCCAGAGGCAATCCCTATTGCCAATTATTCACATTACTTTTGATTAGTTCAGCAATCTCAAAGGGTCCATGCTGCATTAATAATGAGCTGTAGGCATTAGCAGGATGTGTGAAGAACTTGCTCTACTGACTGTGGGTATTCCCACTGAGAGTATTTGTAAAAATGCAGAAAAAAATAAGGAGGCTATTAAAAGCTCTGGAATCTCAATGACTTGAAGAATTTGGGGCACTTCAATTTTTAAAGATTTTTTTTTTTCTAGAATGGGGAAAATAAGTAGATTTAAAGGAGTTCAAAACAAACCCTCCAATATTAACTTTCTTATGTTCCACTTAAATATAATTTTGACACTAAGCTTGGTAAGTAAATGTAGTGGGTCATATTTTCCACTAATGCAAATATTTCAAGATGCACTGGGGGGAGCTTTTTTTGAGATCTGTTCCTGTTTACCCCCGTGTTTCATAAAGGACTGTGGATCACTCTAATAAAGAACAGTGGCAGCTCTGTCCAGTTTTTAATTGCTTCTTCATTGTGGGAAATGTGCACAGAGAGATTGCATGAATAATTGAACTGTGTGGCCAAACAGTGAGAAAGAGATAGATTAGATGAAGCTGAAAAGGCTAAATGAACGTGTGCATTGTGGGAAATATTCCATTCAAAAGAGGATAATTATTTTAAAAACCAAAATAATGAAAAGGTGGCATTGAAAAGCAGCTCCTTTCTGGAGAAATTTGAGCCTTCCTCCACTTTGCCTTAACCACTGACACGGTGTCTCTAGCAAGGATAGCACCACCCATGTTCTATTTCCATGAGATTAAATAAATCTCCAATTACAGTTTTTGAGCAACTGATGTCTGGTTTGCAAAGTTTTAGGATAACTGAAAGCTGAGCCTCATGATAAATTTACCATTTTCCCACTGCAGCTACTGATAGCAGCAACATTAACACCAGCACCAATATATGTTCTTTTCACTATGGTCAACAGGAGATTTTCACAGAACTCAAATGAGTGGGGGCAAATATTTAGGTACTCTGAAGAGTGATAAACAATTTGGTTTAATTGTATTCTGATGTCATTAAAACTATTACAACTATTTGACACTGTACATAAGACTATGAAGAATATCAGATGCTTGGATTTATAAAGAAAAGATAAACATTTTTCTCATTAAACACTTTAAAAATGTTAATTTTCTTTTTGTTCCGAACTCATTGTTCTCTTTGTGTTTTTCCAAGAGAAGTATCATCAAATAACTAAAATGCTTCTCTTTTTTTAAAATTATTTCTTCCATGGAAAAGCATATATTTTAATTAGGACCTGAAAATATTTGCATTGCAAATTATCTTCTTTCAAATTTCCTTATATCAAAATAATGTTCTTATTTGTTTCCACTTCTGAATAAACTTAATAAGAAAGTTTTCTGAGAAAAGTGAAAAGTGTAGGTAATGAAATTAAATATTTGAATATTTTCAGTTAGGTAAAAACTAAATGAAATTTCCTATGCAAAACAATTGAACTATCACTTCAGCGTTTTGAAGAATGATTCCTGGGAAAAGGAGCAATTATATAAAAAGATTGGACATGATTTTGCACTTTATAATAAGCAGCATAATTTAACCAAATTCATTGGGTTTCTTCTCATTCAATTTAAGATTAAATTAAGTTCTTCATTTCACCAGTATGTACCTGAATTAAATAAAAAAGTTTGGACTTCCTTATACACTGAATTTGCTATCATATGAGCTAATGCAGATACAGGCACCAGCGAAGGACTGAGAAATGAGTTAATGCTTTTTAGAGGTGAATAGGCTGATTGTTTTCTCACTGTTTAATGTCTTTATAACCCAAATCCTAAAATATAACAATAGGAAAACAGTATATGTGTGGATCATATGTCTTTTGCCACTCTGAAACAACCCTCCTACCAAAAATACTCAAAATAGTTTAGTGATTAAATAGAGAAAAAAAATATTTTAAAAGCTATGAAAAGCAGTATAAACAGCTTTAAGATTAGAATATTGCTAGAAAATGAAGTCATAACATTTATGTCCTTACTTATTTCCTTTTATCATTAAATCTGCTTTGATGTCATAGAAATGGATGGATGAAGGAACAAATCACTGAGAGTACAAAATATCCATTATAATAAGACTACTATACACAGACTAGAATATTCTTATTTAATCCAAACATGCATGCACTTTAGAAGTACATTATATGGTGCATTATAATAAAGCAATAACAGTAAATCCATGGCTGTGATTTCTCTGGTCAGTGTTTTCATTCTCTGTGGTCATTCTCAAAGACTGTGTGTGTCTCTGCCCCTACAACAAATAAATCAAAATATATGCTTTTTCAGAGTTTTCTACTTTGATTCTTTTAATATGTCAATGCAGATATTTTGCTCTAAATAAATAAAACCTATATACATAGTGCCCCTCAAATGGGAGATCGATTAAATCTATAAGGAATGGACCAGAGTCTTTCAACAGCATTGAGGTTTGGTGGTTAGTCTTGCAAAATGTAGGTCTGTCACTGAAAATGAACCCGAAACCTTTAATCCTTTTTGCCAATAAGAGTTTTAAATTGACATTTTTCGCCATCACTCACAAGAACTTAAGAGAGATTTTTAAATCAGTTGAGGAAAGCAAGAGCCCAAAAGAACTTTAGATTCCTGTTTATACATTGCCTACTCGGGCATGGAAACCTTGTCATAGCAAATTCCATGGTGTGATTCCTACCCTGGCTGTGTTTTATTAAGTTGTAAAGGCAGAATTAAGGACTTTTACATACTGGGATTTTCAAAAGCTCTCAATTCCCAGGTTTCAATTAAATTGCTCAGCATTTTTAAACACCGCAATATCTTTCATTATCAGTTTCAAAGCCCCTGGTCTTGGTACCCATTGCACACAATCCCCTTAATTATAAGAGCTGAGCACTTTGCAGTAGTTAATGGTTTTTATCCCTGTGAGACAGGGAGCTGCTCTCACAGCTCTGATAGCCTGAGAATGGCACATGGAATAGATTTAGGGGCTTTCCCAGAGCCACGGAGAGGCTGGGATGAAGCCAAGAAGGGAACTCACGCTCCTCAAGTTCAGTCCACATCTCTGTCTGGTCACCCCTCTGTTCCTGGAAAGAGCCAGAGGGGGAGGAGATCGTGGTATAAATACACTTTTGTCTCCTTTTTGTTGTTGTCTGACTCCTTCCCTCATTGTTTTGCAACTTTGTATTCTAGAACATGACAAGGTCCAGCAGAATTTCACTGCCCTGCAACTTCATTCACTTGGAAATTGTGACTGCAATGCTTCATTTGTCTTTGATGTTACTTCACAAGTGAGTTTTGAAACTCTGCAAAGAATGTCTCTGCTGTGTGACACGATAATACCANCTGATGTTACTTCACAAGTGACAGTTTTGAAACTCGGCAGAGAACGGCCCCATGTCTCTGCAGTCCCTGCTGTGTGACACGATAATACCACGCTAAACACTTGGAGTTTCTGCCCGTGGGGGTTTTTTCACAATGCCCTACGGGGAGAGATAAAGGTTAAGTGAACAAATATCCTTCTGGATGAGGATTCAGGCATTGAACTGGAGCCCACTGAGGGAAAATAAGCTCAAGTGAGGCAAAATGGGATTAAGAGAACACAAAAATAGAAAGGAACTGAAATAAAATGTGAGGGTTTTTTTTCTTTGGGAAAACTCAATGCCACATAATTCCATTCTTAGCACTTCATTTTTGTATTTTCAGAATGAGTCAAGGAGTGTGTAGGGAGATTCATCACAGCAGGGGAAGGTGCACAACTGAGTTTAAAAACACATGGAAGCATTCTGATTGTCATCTTTTGAATCACAGCAATGCACAGTAATGGAACAATTTGACAAAAAATAAAATTTTTGACTCTACTCAAGCATTTTAAAGCCCTTACACATTTTATGATTATTTTCATGTCTCCTGGGGCTTTCAGCACATGCACTATCCTGCAGAGAACTCATCACCCATCCCCAACATCACTAGTTCAAGAAAAAGTCATGTCTGATTTGGCAGCTCCCCACTCCTGCTGCTTCTCCTTCAGCTGAATTCATCTTGAGCTTTGTGACACCTCACTCACAGGAATATCATTGGAGAGAATTATGGCCACAGGTGAGAGAGAGCAGCAGGAACAGCTGAGATGTTCAGGAGAGAGCCTCATATTTTTGCTGAAGCATTTGAGGCAACAAATTTAGAGACCAGAAAAAAAAAAAACAAAACCAGAGAAAAAGAGGCAGATAGTACTAAATGACTGGAAATTTCTTCAATGGACAGTTTCCCAAGTTTCTCAGGAAGCATCTGGGACTGCGACTTCAAATGCAGTGACATTTTACTTGCCAAAATACAGCAGAGGAAAAATTAAAATGGGATCACAGCACATAATTCTGAATTAATCTTTCCTTCCTCTTTATCTCCCTTCAGCTTTCATATACGACCTTCATCACAATAAAGTCTGAGAGTCTGTGCAAACCTACACTGATATAAACTGATGCAGCTCTTCAGTGAAGCTTCATTAATTTGTAGTGATGGTGATGTGACCCCACTAACATCACTGGAGTTACTTTGATGCCTCCTACAAATTCAGCAAATGGCTTTGAAAGATATGACTGATTTATGCTACACTTGCTTCTTTGAACAAAAGTTGGTATTTCTCTCTGGAACTTTGAATCCCCTATGACATTTCAAGTGTAACTAGTAATGTCATAATCAGAATCAAAACCAAAGGATGAAGAAATGAGAAAGAGTAATTACATTATCAGATTAGAGAAAAAATTACCACAGCCTTAAAGAAATGACAGATGTGAAGGATGCTGTATTTTTACAGAAGAAAAGAAGTCAATACCCACTTCAGTGTAAACTTCACGTTGTGCTCTGTGGGAGGTGAACACGTGAGACAGCAAAACAGACTCTGGGTTTCTGCACAGAGAAGGAAAACACGAATTTTGCTGGTCAGAGGGTGAGACAAGGAGAAGGAGTGGGCTGGAGGAAGGGGCTGGGGAGAGCCGAGGCGGATGAGCCTCCCAGCTCCCCTTGCTGTGGAGGGAAAATTGGAGCACTGGGAATGAGCAGTAACACTGAAAGTCTTATTTTTCCCTTTAATCCTCTGTATCATCCCTTGCTCCCTGCTCATGGGGTGGCAGAAGTAGCCAGCACCCCAGTGGCACAGGCAGAGCAGGAAGGATGCAGTTCCTGGTGATTTATGGTCAGAGTTACCAACCTCTGCAGCCTAAAGCTGGAAATGGCTTTGTCCATATGAAGCTTACAGGTATGAAGCAGATCTCTTTCAGCCGTCTGAAGATTTATTTATTTCATAGAGCTTTGAAGAACAAACTATCTGAATTAAATTCTGCAGGGTCTCACATCAGTTTCTCCAGAATATTGTTAATATTTGAAGATTCCCCTCAGAGTTGTGCAGTGCTCCCCTTGCACCCCTTGGCCCATGATCCACTGATTGAAGAATGAATGTCTTGAAACTCTTCTGCAATCACTGACAAGTGTCCAGCCCTTGTCATTTGTCACTGCTGTGGTTTTAGTTCTTGCTGGTGTAACCCCACCATTCCCAGGCACATCCCAGGGCCAGTACAAGCCAGGAGATATTCCCACAAGGCAGTTTGTCCATCAACACCCTCTTCTAGGAAAATAACCAAGTTAAGCAATAAGTGGTGCTGTTCCAAGTTGACCCCAGGGAGAAAAATGTGCCCTTATCAGTTTGCTAAACACACTCAGAACTCTATCAGGCACAGACTTTTAGGCATCCTCTCCATCCTTCCTCAGAACCGGATAGATTTGTTATCTTCCAAGCTATTTTTTGGCACATCAACATAGATCTAGTGCACTCCTAACTCCTATTTACAGGCAGAAGTTAATAACTGGGGCTCGGTGCTGTGTTTGCAGGGTGTCTGGCTGTTCTCTAGTCCTGACATGTAGACATGCAGCTCTCTACAGGCGACTTGCACGACATAATCAAAAAAGTACTTTCCAAAAATCACTTGTCGCTTTTGATTGTAAGTTCAAGATGTCAGTGAATTTGATGTTTAATTGGAGCAGAGAGGAGAAGCTGAATTTCAGCACCGTTATTTTATTCTGCTAAAATCAATAATGAAAGCTACAAGTCTGATCAGTTGCCATGACTTCCAGCTTTATTTTGCCAACACATTTCCAAATCCCAGTCATGCTGTCACCTGAGCTGGAGTGCTGTGTTCTTTTAGGTTCTCTGCTGTCACTGTGGGGTTTTTTGCTCAGCTGTTGGCTTCCTGCTTTTTTGAGGAATTGAACAGAACGGGAAATGCCACACATTATAAAACTGAAAATGGGAGCACATGGAAAGACTGATGATTATTTGTCTATTTTTTGACTGTGTCAACTTTTTTCTACCTGTCCTTGAAAACCCAGCAGACAAGTTCAGATATTTTTCTAATGTTTTTTTCCTCAATTTACTTCCAAGTATTTCGCAACCTTTGTTTTTCATAGCTTATTTTGGGATACAAAAATGTGATTTGTCCATCCATGTGTGTAGTTTGTAATGTTTAGTTCCTGTTTCCCTGGCTTGGGGAAGTTGGTCATAACAACCATAGAACCTCTTAATTTCATGGATTTGTATTCTGCTTCAAATACATCCAGCAGACTTTAATTGCTGATGTTCTTATGGCAGAAAAAAACTCTATGTTTTAAAAAATTTCAAGTGTTTAATTGAATATAATATATTACCTGTTGAGTTACACTACATTTGGGATTCTGTTTCAATTAAACCCAAAAATCCTTTATTTTTATAGCTTTTCAGGCCTCCTGGTGCACTTTTAAAATCTTAATTAATTCTTAGAGTCTTTAAGTATAGCCATTAAAAAAACTGCTGTTTTTTCTCCTTCACAAACTTAGGAAAGTTGTTTATAAAGAGGAGACCTAAGAACATTTAACCAAGATGAAAATCTGAAGAGCTGTATTTCAGAAAAAGGCTAAACATATCCTTCTCCTCACAGCTCAGAGTATTTAAAATTTCAGACTTGTCCTTTACGTCAGCAATCAGAATATTATTGATATAATTCATTTGGTAAAATAAGAAATACAAATTATAGCAGCAAGCAAGGTGGGAATAATCCCCAAAGCAGGAGTAGTAACCACATGTGAGTGTTCTGATTTTAACTGGTTCACTGCTATAACTGTGACTTTTTCCACTAATAAATACTCTACCTGCATTTCTACATTTTCTGTTTCTGTTGCAATTAGATTTAGAGTAATAACAATTCTTGAATTAGACTGTTAATACCTTCATTATACTAACGATAAAAAACTTTTTAAAACAGGGCCACAAAAAGCATCAGAGCCTGGAGAGGAGAATCCTTCTCCCACAGTTCATCAGATTAAACAAACAGAAGGTGATTTGTGATTGGTACCACAGTAAGGACCAATAGATGACAGCTCAGTTATGTGAAATTATTACTGTGATTACCCAGAGGATTTGATGTTGGGTAATCAAAATCTACACAAGTAAAGATTTAGTTAAACAGTATCTTCACAGCCTTTAAGTTGAACTTAAGAAATCTTATTTTTCTTTATCCAATGTACTAATAAAAGTGGCAGGAAAATATAGTCTAGAAGCCTTTGGTATTTGATCTCCTCCAAGAAATATTAAAATTTAAAAAAAAAATTATAAAAAGATAATTAAAAATGGAAGAAGTACTCAAAATTTGCAGTTAGATCAAAACTACTAAATGTCCAAAAAGTGAATGAAAGTGTGAAGTCTGAAAACATCTTTGGTGTTGTAGCAAATTGCTACAGCCAGAAAAAGTTGCCTGAAATCTCTGCCATATTACAGAGGCATCCCAAACACACCTGTATAAATAGTTTTTTCTCTAAGATTAATTCACTTAGGGAAAACAAAAATTTATGCCATATCTTTCTCATTTAAAACATAAACTAGAAAATATGTGTGGTGGAGACATGAATCACTGCCAGGGAAATATCAACAATACAAGTTTAAAAAAAAAAAATCAATGCTATATATCTGCTTTGCATTTTTACTGCTAACACAATTGTTGACATTGTAAATTGACTCTTAACATCATAAATGGCTCCTCACACATTGTAAAGTAAATCCCGTGGACTTTTATTAGTACCATAAATGGCTTTTTAACATGTAAATAGCCTCCTTCCCATGGCAGTGTAAATCCCATAGGCTTTATGGACAGCATAAGTCATGGAGTGCATTTCACTTTGCTATCCATGTTGGTTTTCATTTAAAATCTAAATAAAAGTTTGAGGAAGTAAAACACTGGGGTTTGCACATTTTCAGTTGTGGCCACCCTTGTTTTCCTGTTTCTGTGACCGATGTGAAATACTAAAAAGGCTTTATAGTCTTTTCTTGTGTTTAACTCCCCTTTGCAAAACCAAAATGTTGAACAAGAGTTTACCAGTCTGGATATTTCAGTAAGAGCTGACCAAGCTGACTGAATAGACATAAGAATCTGTAAAAGATGTAAGAAACTGTAAAATGGTAACTACTTTATCACCCCCGTTTCTTTGGCACCTTTCATTTGCAGAGGTCCCAGAGCACTTCAGAAAACACACAGAGCACATGTTAGGAAGAAATGCAAGGGCACATTTTTCTGACAACCATATTCTTAAGTTTTAATTCTTAATACTGCTGTGTTCCTTGGCTCTGCCCTGAAATGTCTGCCTCTCCGAGAGTGAGCAGCAATAATTGTTTAATAGCACTCAGTAAAAATTTACTATGTTTTCAGAGTTAAAACATAAACCCAAACATTTTTCAAATATGGATGATTTTGGGGGTCATGCCCTAAATAGATAACTTTTTAATTAACTTCTTCAATGACATCCAGGGTGATTTTTCTGTGTGAGCAAACACTTTATTTAAACAATTTAGGGACCATAATTTATCAAGATATTGCTTGGAAGCTACCTGAGTGGGATTGTTGCTATGGTTCTGGTGTGTTATGGCTCCCATAGCTGCACACACCAGATTCTCACTGTTTATGTTGTAACAAGGTGGTAACTCAGGTATTTGGAATTATCTGAGAAGACCCAAATTGCAGAACTGAGTAGAGTTCAAGATGCTGAGACACACATCACTCACTGCATGCCAGCAAGTCCATTCCACCCATGCAGGATTTCCAGACAACCAGCAGAAAAGGAAATAAAGAGTGAATGAACTCATAAAACTGTCACTGTGCTGTCAAGGCAGAACACACATCAGTTTGCATTGGATCCCCCGAGGAAATTAATCCAAATTATTACAGCTTGAGTAATACATATCTACAAAGGCAATGCTTATCTCCTTTTTCTCTAATGCAGCTAAAAAATAGCTTCCATATATGTCTATATTTTTATAAAATAATTAGATCATTAGAGTATTCACTGACAGTACATGTGGGTTAATTTCTTCTCTTGCCCTAGGAGCATTTCGTGTGAGAGGGATGTGAAGTGCATGAGTGAAGGGATGTGAAGTGCATCCATTTTCTTGGATGTCCACACTGCAGGTGAGGACAATCCTGTTCCAATCACTCCTATGGGAACAGCTCCTGTGTTTTATCCAGCCACAGTTCAATGCAAAGTACAAACCAGAGAGTGTTTAACACACTGGCCATTCAGTTCAGATTTCTGAGGGAGAGTTAAATGCTTGAATACTTTGGAGGAGCTACATCAAAGTGCCAAAAGCTGTATTTGAGAATGGCATTACAAGCCCTGCACCAATAATGTGATTGACCCCTCTCATGGGTCCATTTTGGAATTAAGCTGTATGAGCTCAGCTGACCTCGTGCTTCCATCTGGGACGTAGGAAACCTGACATTTTAACCCTCTCTGGCAGGGCAGCAACTCTTTCTGTGTTCATGAGCAGTGCAGCTCCTTCCAGGTTTGTTTGATCTTTGGGCTGTGCTCAAATCACCAGGTCAGTAATCCTATTTTAAAGGAGTCGATGACATTCTCCCCTTTTTTTTACCAGAAAAAAAAAGTGAACCACAACGCAAAACTTCTTCAGATATAGATCACCTTAAATACAGCTAACAAAATCGTGAATGTTTTTACCAGACTTGAGTTTTCTCAATATCTAATTACATTAACATACATATTCTATTTCTGTTCACATAATGAAATAGGACAACTAGATAGTATTTTTTCAATTTAGGCCTAGAAAGAAATTGCTGAAGACATTCAGACAGCACCAGCTTCAGAAGGCTGCTGAACTACTTAAATATTTAAAAGTTTCTTTAAAAATTGCCTTAGAGGAGAAAAGATTATATTGTGGAGATGGTCTGACTTTCAAAGTCAGCTCATTAATCATAGTTAATGCTCCTTGTTATAGCAGATAGTAATCTGTACTTCTTATGAGCCCACACTGCCCACAGCATGAAAATATTTCTGATCCATCTAATAAAAAATTTTAGTATCATTCCCTTCTAAGGCTGGTGTCTTATATCCTTTTATCTATGGAGCAAGAAAGTTTCAAAATGTACTTGGAATTTTATACATGTTTATATTTAATTCCTGTATTAGTATGTTTATGCATATATGCACAGGTATGATGTTACATATGTGAACACCAGGTTGATCAGGATTTTGCCTAGACAAGTTCTGGAAAGCTGCAAGGATGGAGGTTTATCCCCATTGCTTATCCCTCTTCTTGTGTTTAACCAATCTTATAATCAAGATCCTTTCCCTCACATGAAATCAGGATCCTCAAGAACACCTTGTTCTAATTAGCTATGTTTGATTGGAACTAAAGCAGCTCAGTAGATGAAAAGGTCTGGATTCAGGTGATGTGAACATCTAAATCTCTCTTCTGAAAAGCTCTCAGACTTCAACTGGCTGGTTTATAATGAACTGTAATTTAACCTTTCTGCCATGAGCTCTCATGACCCCATGGCACATATGGTGAGTAAAGGTGAATCAAAGACAGTTATTCGCTGTAATTCACTGTGATTTCCTTTGCAGCCCAGTTCAGAATGTCTCTTAATGAATTATCTTCCTAATTGCCGCTGCTGTGGTTGATATTTCCTTCACCTTGAACACTGTCTCATCCCTAGGGAATGCTCATGGTGGCTTAAATCCTGGAGCAAGGGGGGACTCCAAAACTGGGCCTCCAATCTGAAAAGACTCTGAAGTTTCATTGCTCTGAAAACTGTAGTGTGCTGGGTTTGTTGCCTGTTAATTAAGCATTGTTTTACATTTATTCATCATGGCAATGATTACGTGGGCAGACAGAGATTGAAAAGTACCCTAAATGTTGTTTCTGTTCAGCATTTGTTTCTTCTTTTGGCTAATAATGTCTATTTTAAACCCCTTGTTTAAAATCATGCCTAGAAAAGTGCATTAAAATCCACACACACCTAAAGGTATCTCTGAGATGCCTTCTACTACATTACCTTTATGCTTTTACAACCTAATCCACAGTCAGGAAGTCATTGGTCTTTCCTGCTGTATCTATTTGAATAAAGAGGCTGCTTTATCATGGCTAGACTTCCACTATAAATTCCCTCCCGGGTGTGCAGACAGCACCCTGCACAATTTCAGTGTTGCCATGTTCCTTAGCTTGCAAGCCAAGGAGACTCATCCCTTCTCTGGAACTTCTCCAGGTGATGGATGCAGTTTTCTGCCTCCTGCCTCTGGAAAAGTGTGGCAGCACCTTTGTGCCAGTCTTGATCTGTGAAAAGCAGATGTGAAAGGCAAAGAACGTGCCTTCTCTGTTCTGCCCCTTGCTCGCTGTGTCTGCCTGAGGGTGAGAGCCATGAGATCCATCTGGCAGTGGCTGCTGGCTCCTCATCTGAAGGAACAGCGTCTGGCACACGTCGAGAAGGACACTCGAGTTCCTGACATGCCCTTTTTGGCAAAACACAGAAGTCTGAGCTAAAAGAATGGTTCAGGAAAATCCAACCTAACATCTAAGAAGCCATTAACACCTCCAGTTTCAGGTGGTGTTTCTCAGACCTCCTAAATTGACACTCTTGCTAAACTGGGTGTCTAAATATGTTTCCACTTCCAGTTTCTGTTGATGATGGAAAAGCACAGGTAACTCTTTACCTTTGCATCCAAAGGAAGTCTAATCCGTTATGAATGTTTGCTCCATGCCTTATTCTCATGCACAAAATAATGTCAAGTTAAAAACCTGCTGCTGGAAGTTCCTTTTATGAGAAACTAGTGACAATAACGCTGGCCCTGTGGCTGGGATGCCGTGGTCGTGCCCTCGTTGTGCAGTGTGAATCCAAAGCACCTTCATCTGGAGTTGAGGGGTTAATCTTCACGGGAATCATGTCCCTTCTGCTAATGATGGGAGAAGGCAGCAGTCATCACTTCTCAATCCCGTGTTCAGGCTCAGGAATCCAAGAAAAAAGCAGACAAAAATTTAAATTTCTTGAGTGTCAGTGCCAGCATTTAGGTGTAGATAAAGGGACTGCAATTCTGATTCTTAAATTCCGCTTCTTTTGCTAATAACCATTAAATATAAGTTCCTTTAAAAAGCTGAGGGAACAGGATCTAGAATTAAAATGTCAAGAAAAGTTCCTTTTTTCCTCTTGTGCTTGCAGTGCAGGTCAGAGATCTTTTTAATCCCATTTTTCCAAGGTTTGTCAGGGTTTTTTTATTTCTTCTGCTGCAGCAAAGGAAGAAAAAGTCTGGAAAGGATTCATAGTATGGTCACTAGAGGGGGCTTCTCTGGTTGTGGGAATGATTGGTTAAAATTTATTCGGCTGAAGTATTTAAATACATCAGGCAATTTCAGGCTCTGAGACTCTGTATCTCTTAAACTACTGACTTTAGAGATTCTGCAGGTCTGCAAACTCCATTAAACAGTTTCATACAGAGATTTTGGACGTTGTTGTGCTGTAGATTGCAATATCTGAAGAGTTTTGCTGGAAAGTTGTCCTCTTGCTTTGAGGGTTATAGTCCTGCCTCAGTACTGATGAGTGCAGACAAAAAGATGACTGTCACAATGACAAAAAACCCGAGCAGATTAACACCGGAATCTTTTCAGAAATTAGGACCTCAAGGTCAGATTTACTGTATCTTGAAACCTCTTTGGTTTTATACCTTGCCACGTGCTGTGGTCTGAGCTTTGCTCCTCACAAACCAGCCCGACAAGATGTCTCTGAGAATAATTTTCAGAAGAGATGAAGGCAGTGCCACAGGATGGGCACAGAAGAGGACAAGTCCCACAGGCTTTCACTCAGTCGTGGTCCCAAGAGAAGAGCTCTCCCTGGGCATGGTGGGCAGCCTGTCACATCACTCCTTTCCCAGGTGACAACTGAGCACACGCTTGTGTGTGTAGATCACAGGGAATTTCTCCCCACTGCAACACACAGCCAGTGGATTGCCTCTCTTTTTTTCAATAAAATATGTTTTTCCCTTTGAATAGCATAACACAACCTTTATTTTACTATTTTATTCCTTGGTCTTGATTGTTTTCCCCTTATTCTCTCTGATTTTACAGCACATGGATCCCCAGGCTACCTCCAGCAAGAAGGTAAGTGTTCTGAATCAGAACAGATCTTCCCTTAATTTCAAAATTTCTATCAGAATTCTCAAAGGAAGTGCTTTTTTTTCTGTAAATGATTATAAAACAGACTGAGCTCAAGTTTTGAATTTGAATTAAGAGTCTAAGATTGTCATGTTGTGGATCAAATTTTGCAACCAGTACTCACATTTCTAGATGAACCCAAAATTCCAACAAAAGACATTGATTATTTGAGTATTCAGTTTCTGGAACTTAATCTAGAATTTTCCATAGTGATCTCATCCCCACAAAAGTTACAAACAACCAAATACAGACTTTCTGGTAAGTTCCATAATATGCAACAATCCTATTGCTTCAGAGCAACTGAATTTCACAGGAGAATGTAGGAAAAAAAATGTATTGGAATTCAAAGATGAAAACTTCACCAGCAAATAATATTTCTGTGTAAGGTGATGAATTGCAGTGTTTTGATTTAGTGAAGGTTTTACAAAAAATAGGTCCTGAGACTTCTCCATCTTACTAGAGCGTAAATGAAGAATAACTCCTTTGATCCAATTTAATGTAAACTATAATCTAATCCTCCCTTTTCTTAAGGAGTTTATTATCTGAAGGTGAGTGGTGTTGTGCAGCATTTAATGGAACATTGTCTTATCTATCATCAGTTTTCCTCCCTGAAACCAGGGCATCATGCAGCCTAAATATGCTTTAGGGGTGTAGAGAGCTAAAGAGAACAAGATCTCCTTCTTTATGTGAACTCTGCACTGCAGCAGCCTCAGAGCTCAACTTCCCCCTCTGCCAAGTGGAAGGATATTTTTTCTTAGCTTGAAGAAGAAATTGTTGACTTTGACAACTGTTCTAAGATATATTTTCCCCTTCCCCTTCGCTTTTATACAACCCTGATGTCTGTTTATTACCAAAACAGGTACTACAGATGTGTTTTTACAAGTCCAAGTGTGAGATGTGGTTGAAACTCACATAAGGAAGATCACAATCGGAAACATTAAGAAAAGCACAGACTGCAAGATACAGAAACAAATTTTAGGAAGAACACAAAGGCAGCTATATGAAAATTTGGTTTATTATATACCTTCAGAGGTATATTTCACTTGTGGTTTCTAGGAAACATTTTTTTCCCACTGACAGAGTTAGGAATTCAGTAATACCCATAATGAAACTCTATTTCCCTGACTGCCTAATCCACAGCTGTTAAGAAAAGTGACAACAAAAATATCTAAAAGAAATCAAACAGCAAGCAATATGAAATGCTGTATACTTCCTTCTGTTTGGCTTTTTTTCCCCTTTTTAAAGAGACTTTAAAAGTTTTTTTTCAGAGATGGCTTAGTGTATGTCCAGACTCACCATCACCAGATTAATGAACTGAGTCCCAATGAAAATGGGAGTAATTTTTTTATCTTTGTCTCTTTTAAAAACCTTAAATGTTTCACCAGCAATCTGATGGCTGTTTGTGTGGGTCATCTCCATTTCGGGTGATGCTCCTCTTTGAGATGTTATGGCTTAGCCCACGCTGCCCTGACTGAATTGTGTGCTTTTCTTTGAACCCTGAGGGACTTATTTTCCTTTGTGCCTCCATAGATGCCAGTCTAGATTGCATTGACTGATTGCCTGTGACCATCCGGGCTGACAAACTGTGACTTAAATGGGACAGTGTCAATTTTTCTCAGACAGGGAAAGGTCATTTCAGATTGGGAAGCCTGGACCAAAATAATCCATTGGATCTGAGTTATTGGCTTGAAGGTTAACATTTCAGTGATGTACACTGTCATTAATATGATTAATATTTGCTTTGTGACTGTCCAGTAATAACTGCAGAAACAATGAGATGGAAACTGGTTGATGTTTTCTAAGCCAAAGCAATGTTATAAAGAAGAAGCTTTGAAAATAATTGTGAAATGGGCCTGTCCTGGTGTCAGAGTCTCCAGTCAGTAACAGGGTTTGAGAAAGACACTTGATATTAAATGCAGGAATGGGGCTCTGTCCCTGACAGCCTTCATCATACAATCCCTTTTGATTTCACTGGGGAAGTTTTGCCTGTAAAACCTCAGAAAAAAAAATAGACTTCTGCAATTATTTTCTTTAGGATGAGAATGTCTCCTGCAAACAGAAGCATCCACGGGTGGCTTGGTCTGTATAAAAAAATAGGTTTACATGCCCAGGTGAAGAATTTCTCGGAGTTGGATGCTGTTGTTATCACCATTCACACTGCACGTACATTACTGCCCTCCTGGTTTGTCTTTCAGCAAAGTACAAAACAAATCATGTTGGTACTTCTGAGGATTATTCACCCCAATGACCCCTCTCCTAGAACATCAGTGTCCACAATGCACCAAGTTTGGCTGATTACGGGCCAGGCAGCCTCCCACACTATTCCAGAATTTACTCTCTTAAGCAAATATCCAATATGTCATCTTTCCATCCCAGGACACAGAGTGCATATTCTCAATTTCACAGTATAAAAATACAATTCTGACTGGCTGAAGCAGAACCTTTACACTGCCTTACTTATCAAAAAAAAAAAAAAAAGTATAAAGACATATTTTTTTGTAGAATTATTATTATTATCAGAATAGAGTATTTCATAAGTCTGACTTCAAGAAATCACGCTGAAATCCGGAATAAGTGTCATGATTTTATGGTACAAATACAAAAACTAAGATTTCAAAATCTGTATTATAATGATTAAAAGACAAGTGAAATAGGAATGACAGACTACTCTGAGAGATTTAAAACTGTCAGCCTCCTGTGCTCTAATGATGTTGACTTTCCATCAGTGTCATGATTTCTCAAACCTTCATCCACTCGACAACTGCTACAGGTCATGTTGTGTCCCTCTGCAAGTGTGTTTGTCTGGGGATTGAAACAAACCTGATTTTCCTCCCAAGCAGGAAGCTCCTCCATGATAAAACTACTCCAGCACAACATTTTAAGTAATTTCAGAGTTATTACCATACTGTGGGTACTAGTAAATTGAATTTATAGAGGTAAAGGATACACAGCAATATATTTTGGGATAGAAATAATTAATTGTTTTAACTTAATATCCTATTTCATTTTACTTGTTCTCATGTAATGTATTATGTATTATGTAACATGTATTATTATTAATTTTGGACTAGAAGCTTGGAATCCAAGCTTGTATTCCAAATTGTAAGGTCTTGTATTTCCATGGACTAAAGGGAAGACCCACATCTTAGACGTTGATCTAGCAGAAGTCCATTTTGTATTTCTGCATGATGGAGCTCTTCACTGCTGCTTGTGTGCAGTTTTCACTCAAAATATTTTCTCCTATATTTTACTTTTGCAGTAAGATTTGACTACAAGATGGGATTAGAGTCTAATGACAGCTTTCTTCCAGAAGAGAAGGAATTTTTCTAACCACTCTGCCCCTGCCTCCCATCAACTTCATGACTCACCAGAAAAGGCATTAGGAGTATTTGATTAGGAATTATTAGTTGAAAACTAAATTAGATAAAAAGAAAAGAAAAAAGAAAGATTTAAAATAAAGAAAGTATTTGTCAATCTGTCATCTTGAAACCTTCACTTTTTCTTGTGGAAGGCTTCTGTCTGTTCCATTTTCCTTCCAGTCCTGCATAAGATGGTAACTGTTCTTTTTCATCCCTTAATCTACAATTTGAAAAGATCTTTTTTTGCTATAGATTCACAGGCACAAAGAGCATACCAAGCAAATAAATATGTATTGATCAATGGAAGTAATTAATATTTTTCAAGTAATTAGGGAATCCATAAAGTTTTAATTCTGAACAACAAATCTGAAAAAAAATTAAAATGAAGCAAGTACAATAGCAGTGAAGGAGATTGAGTTGCAGTTATACAGAAAGATGTTTTAATCCCTTAGTGGTTTGCTAATACTTAATAGTGGCTAAATATGAATTAATTAATTAGATGTATCAAATTATCAAGCTAATCAAATTAACAAATCAGAGCAGATTGCTGTAGAACAAGAATTAAAACCACAACCTTCAACTTGTGGTCATCGTGTGAAGCTGTACACTTCAACTATTTCTGTGAATTCTGCTCTAAGATCATAAATAGATCCACAGGATGTTCTTCTGATGCTTGAAATGGTATTCAGAACTATAAATATAAAATAAAGAATATATATATTGAATGCAGCTTCTACGTCTGTGGGTCACTCAGTTTGATGTTCTGACCTAACAAAAGAAAAGGAGGTCAGTTTTATTTATCAGAGAATAACGTATTGGACTTACCATGGTAAAAGTCTATCTAAATTCATACCTGTCTCTTCTTGAATAGGAAATCTTGGATTAGTGACTTCTGTGTGATCATCCTTAAATGCTAATCAATTTTTAGCAGTAACTGGAGAAAGTTGTTTTACTGTTAATTAATTAGTTATTGCCAGAGTCTCTATTATTCAGTGCAGCACCGTAACTGCATTTCTTTGCTAAAGGCTGGTAAATTAATTTTTAATGGACTGTATTTCAAAATTTAATAATGAGACAATACTATTTAATTAGCTAAGCCAAACACTGAAACAATTTCAGGGCAGTACACAGCACTTATAAAAAGTTAGCCATTTATCCTACCAGAAATTTTATACATCCTTTATGTCATAAATATCAAGCAGTGCCTCTGAAGGTCTGTCTTGTCTCTTTGTTACTTAGGTTTTCACATTTTATCTCTCCACCTGAAGAGTTCTGTCTGTAGTACAAAGGGGGAAATACTGCAAATAAGCAACTGACAGTGAAAATGTCTTAGCTGGTTTTCTAAGGCAATAAAAAAAAGATTTGAAAAGTGCATCTTCTTGCCAAGTACAGAGTAGTGCACTGGAAGAGAAGATGTGAAAAGGTGACAGACAGAACATGACTTGATGATATACAGCAAAGAAAAAAATGGGAGAAAAAAATCAGACTTCATATCAAAGTTAGGATTTCAGAAACACTTCTGTGAGTAAAAAGTGCTCTAAACCCCTGGTAAAGCGTACTTCTACACTCCTAGGCTTGTGCCCAGCATTAGAAGGGTGTGCCCAGCATTAGGAGGGTGTGTCTGCACACTCAGTGCTTCTTTCTACATGGGCAATGGTAAAAAGATGTGATATGTCTTTGTTGGCACTCCAGGGTGGTGGGTGCTGGCCTCAGCCCAAAAGCTGTGGCAATTTTTGAAACATTTTATTGAGTTCTAAATGTACTAATAAGTAATGAGGAGATTACTTCTGCTATGTTCATAAAAGGAAAGGTGTCCCTGCCTGTGACAGGGGGGTTGAAGTAGATGATCTTTAATGTTCCTTCCAGCCGAAACCATTCCATGATTCTATGGAAAATGTCATCAGTTCTCTGCTCCCACAGCATCCTCAGTCCATCTGTCCACAATTTGGTTTCCGTTTTTGTTTCATTCCCTTCTGGAAGTAAGGACATGAGGTTCCTCCTCCTTTCAGCTCCTCCCTCTACCTAATGTCTTTCCTTTTATTTCACTTTTCTTTTACTTAAAATAGCACAGAAGTATCTTTTGCCTTTGGGACACTGAGGTTTCTGGCTGGTTTTGCCATTATGTTGTTCAGGATTATACAAATATCCTTCACAGTTCTGAAGGCTCTTTCTGAGCTATTTTTTTTACATCAAGGATCTCCAGAAATTGGCAGGCAAATAAATCAGACTTAAATGCTGCCTGGATTTATAAAGAAGGCTATATTAGCAAAAATAAATTAGTGCAAGGACAGGGACCTAAGAAATCTTCCCCCTTTTTCCTTGTGATTGTTTTACCTTACAAGATGGTTTTATCCCTTGTCACGAGGACGCCATCAAACAATTCCTGACTAAAATTCCTTGAATGCAGATACTGCTTTGGGAGAGATCAGCTGTATGGATGCAATATCTGTTGTGTTGTTTTGCTGCAGAGACACCAGGATTTCCATTTGTTATTAGTATATTTGTGTATTGAAGATACAACCATGAAGAAAATTACTTCTTGTAGTGTTTGCATTGATTATAAAGACATAAAAGATTACAAACTTTAGTGGAACAGCTAAATGATCCATTTATCCAATCTAATGAATTTGCATTGATGTGGTTTAATATAATGTCAAAAGTACATTTCAAGCAATATCAATTGATTTTATTGCATATGAAATCAATCCTTGAAGACTCTAGCTTTTGGCAGACTGTAAAAATAACTGCAGACACTAAAATTAGGGTTATATGTCTGTGCATGTCTGCGTTTGTGTCTCCAAATGCTAAAGGCTAAAATTCGGGACTTCAGTTTGAACTGGTTTCCTTGGTAACTTGCCCATAAAGTTCTATTTTTCCTCCTATTTTCTTTAATATTTTAATTAAATAACCCTTAACAATGTGGTAGTTCCTCCAAGTTACTATATTCCTAAAGTTTTTGGTACTGTTTGAGAACAGTTTTTCCCTTAGATCTTTTCATAATTTTGATTACAAATTAAGAACATTTGACTTGTACCTTCACAGAAAAAAATGTTTTGCTATTACTCCAATTAGTAGTTGCTATTATTTCATTAGTACCATCACTCTTAAAGCTATCACATAAATACATCTGATTTTACATCAGAAGAGTTTTAAGTTAAAAGTTCTTCATACACTATTTTCAGTAGCAGCACAATTGTTATCCACTAACACTGGTGGTTGACATCAGTAGCAGATTTGTACTGACAAAATCAGGAGCTCACAGGAGCTGGAACTAAAGTAATTTTTGTAACATTGATCAATATTTGGGGCTCCTTCAGCCTCTTTTGTCAGAGGTTTTGATCTTCTGCAGTGCTCAGTTTTTCTTCAGCGGATGTTGTGAATATTCCACAGACACCAAAACCTCCAGATGTCTCAAATAACCCACCAAGAAAATGAAACACACAGTTAAACAAAGTGCTAGAAAAAACAATTTTTTTTTAAAAAAACTGTCTTTCCCAGAAATAAAACAAAGCTGAAATTAAAGCTTATTTGGTAAATATCAAAGAGAAAATGACTTCTTGTTATGAATTGTCATCCCTTTATCTCCATCACGCACAACACAACACAACACAACACAACACAACACAACACTACTGCCGATTTTGTTTTGTTTTGTACCTGTGGAAAATTCTAACTTTGATGAGGCTGCTTATATAAAGGTACGATTTTGAGAAAAAAACCTTAAGAGCAAAAGTTAGGCAGTATCTTCCCACAACAGTCAGAGGTGCCATTCATTTTCTTATAATACAGCTCAAAATTTTACAGGAATTAGATCCATAGAAACTTACAGAAAATCTTTCAGAAACAGCTATCTCTGTGTCCTAGGTTACAACGTAAGGTGTAACCAACAGCATGTATTCTGTTCCCATCTCCACAAGCTGTTAAAGCAGCGGGGGCAGTGCTCGTTATCTCCTGCCATGCCCCATCCCTGATAACTCCCTCCGGGGCTCTCTCTGTTAATGGGCAATCAAGGACCCACCCCATGACTCACTGAATGACATCGGCCCATGGTGAGATGCCCCACCCAGGGGGAGGAGCCAAGCATTCCCACCTGGATATAACCTGGGATTTGGAGCAGCACAAGCAGGTCTCACCTATTGGATTCCCAGAGGACAAGAGCTACCACTGGACCTTCAGGTGGAAAACCAGACCTTTCTACAGGATCACTGCTTGAACAGGAGCACTTCATCTGGGCTGCTACCACCACCCTGACTAACAGGGTGTCAGGCTGTATTCTGACCCTGTCTGACCCCTTTTCTTGTACTATGACATTTATTTCAATTTTCCTGTTGAATTATAATTCTGACTTGTGATCTCCCACTGGTTTGTTTTCAAACTAGTACACTCTGACTCTGTAAAGTCAACAGAAATTTAGTCATGGATTTGGGAGCTCTTCCTATGGATTACTAGGCTCCCCATTGTTACACTTCTCTCTGGATTGAGGTTGCATTCAGTCCTACAGAAGGCAAAGTATTATCAAGGTGCCTAACAGGGCTGTGAGCAATGGAATGTGGCTTCTGTTGAAACCTGCTCATAAATGCTTAATCCCACACAGAAAAATTGAAAGGTGTCATATTGATCTCATTTTATTTGGTTCTGCATGCAGCTTTCACATAATAACACATTTAAATATGGTGTCCTATTGTTATCTCTGCAATACCTTTATAAGGTGTATTTCAATTTTTTTTTCCCATGGGAAGAGGATATATGAATTTTCTTATTAAATAGCTTTAATATTATGAAAAAGAGAAGTGCTTAAACCATTTTATTTCACCCTCTTTTAATAATTGTTTCAAAGTGGTAATTACAGAAACACTCTTTGAATGGAGGCAAGCAGAAAAAGAATAATTTAAAATTTAACAAAATCAGCTTTACTAGCCTTCAACCAGTCTGAAAATGCTTTTTTACTCAAAATGATCTCTTTTATATTTTAGTGAGGACAGTATTTTATTTTTACTAGAGAATGTAGTACTTTATTATCAATAGAAACTACTGTTAAAAAGTTGACTTAATTTACTGCTAATGTAAAACAGCAGACTTACACCAAAGGTGGATTCCACAAGCAAGACTGAGGACTGAGAATATAAAATTGCTCACAAAAAGATATTTTCCCCTTGCCAAAGCCCAACCTCTGCCTCCTAAAGAGCCAGTGGGAACATCATTAATCTCTTCCATGGAAGACTTCCATTGTCATCAATGTCATTATCCTGGACAAGTCTGCTGGAAAAACAATGAATCAGCTTGAACTCTTTAATGGAATAGAAGGAAAAGGAAGCTGCCACCTATAAAGGGAAATTTTGAATCTCAAAGAAACATGTATTCATCGTCTTCTGCCTCTCAAGCTCATACACAGGACTCAGGATTTTCTTTGGGTTGTTCCAAAGTCCTCTTGCAGCAAGCAATTGTCTCCCTCTGCAGTTTAAACTTCTTCTTGTGGAGGAAGCTGTAATCATTGGAACCAAGATTTGGGATGTTGCTGTTTTAGGTGGAAGTCCTGAATGCCTGTGTTCTGCTCTACTGCTTCACATGACTCCTCATCCTCTTTCCCTTTTCCTCCAAAGGTTCCTGAGCCTTCGGGTGTTCCAGCCCACCCACATAAGCAGTGACTCTCTTACCAGATTAGGTGAAATATGCTTTAGTAAACACCTGCATTGAAAACATATAAATAATTTTGATTATAGGGCTTGAACCTGCCTTGGGAGTCAGCACAGAAGTTGGTGTCTTGGAAACTGGAAGGTGCAGAAATTCCTGACACAGTGAGGAGCAGCTGGGGACAGATTAAAGCAGCAGCTTCCTCACGTAATTCAGCTGCAGCCAGAGAGTGACACATGACTGCAGTGTGAACCTTTAATCTCATGAATACTGCTCCTATCTTTTCCAGAAGCAAAGCCATTGTGTATAAATGGATATTTCCCATTTAAGAAGACTGTGGAAGTAGATAATAGTTTTCTGCAAGCTGAAAAAGTAGTTATCTGACTTTCCAGAGCCAAACAGAAATAAAATTCTTAAATCTCCCTCCAATGCCACCATGAATAGATCAAAATAGGGAAAAGTAATGAAAATACAGGGAGCAATCAGCCGCTATTGTGAGCATGAATTTTATAATCCTTCAGAAATATTATATGCAACATAATTTTAGACAGAATAGCATTTTTCATTCTTTTTCTGTCCAGGAAACAATCTTCCTAAGTGTCTGACCAAGAGCACTGGCTGACAGTAGGACGGGAAATGGATTCAAAATGGATTTAGTTAATATGTTTGTGTTGTTCCTTTGGAAGAAATTCAGAGTTAATGACATTATTCATTCTGAGAAATTGAATAAAATGTATCAGGACAACAGAGAAATGGAAATCTGCAGTGCTAATGCAGTCATCACCCTTAAGTCCTTTCTAGCTTCTTATGGGCTCAAAGCTCCCAAAACTATTGTGTCTGCTGCATCAGCAAATTGTTGGCCCATGCATCTGCTGTGAATATTTTACATATCTTATGAAAGACTTTGGTCCTTGACATCCAGGTAACATCAGTTCAGCATTTACCACGCTTGCTAAACATTCTCCAGATAAAGCATCAAGGGCCATTAAATGACTGAAAAAAACCCCTAAATTAGTCATTTTTCACTCTTTCTGTTTATACAACAGAAATGAAAGCAAAATTAGTATTTCTGAACAAAGGGAAAACTGATAGAAAAGAGGTAGCAAAAAGCACTACAGCAATGAGGGATGCAGTTAGTGGCATCTCATAAGTCTTGGGTGTCTTTTTTCATGGATGGGTTTCCCAAGGCTGCATATAAAAATATATTTGAGGAGGATTTATCCTTAATCCTCCCCTAAATCCCCTTTCTGCCATCCATTCAAGAGACATACTTTGATAGGAATATAGGAATCCAAGGTTCACACTGATGTACAAAGAGAAGGAAAAATATCATATTCAGTAAATATTTTCATTTACTACAAGTACATTGCTGTTGCTGAATCTCAGGCCAGAGAATCCTGGTTAGTCAAAATGGGGTCTTCTGCACAGTGGCATGCAGTGAAATACAGCTGAAAAGATTCAAAGTCTTGGGAACATTTTTATTTGTAAAACATCCTAACCTGATAAGGTCTTTTTTTAAAAAAAACTGTACTAACTCTGGGATTGAAAAAAAACCCAAGAAAATCTAATGAAACCAAACCAACAAAACTTTAAAACAAACAAAAAGTCTCCCAGAATAAGGAGCCACACCAAGGCTATTTTTCAGCCTTACTTGAAAACTGAATTTACAAGGTGATATAACAATACATATGTGTTATATCAATATATATGTGGTTTGACCCTAATCTACTATCAAGATTGATTAATGTTTTTATTTTTAAGAGGATTTTTTTTTCCTATTTACTGCCAGCATTTCATAAAGTTAGACTAAAATTTTGTAAAATTCTATCATCTGGGACCTGTAAGTTTTGCAGGTAAGTCTGTTGATGAAAAATGAGTTGAACAACTTTGCAACTTTAGTCCCTTTTTGTCACTAGATGAAATCTCCATCAGCAACACCGTGGTTTCTTCCTTATGAAAAATTCCAGATATTTTAGTGCATCTCATGGCTTTATAATATCTCTAGGATATAATTTTCTGACTTGCAACTGCTCCCTCAAAAGGAGAGATCTGAGCTCCAAGGAAGCAGGGGAAGAGGCTGCCCAGGGAGGTTGTGGGATTAACACACTTTGAGATTTTCAAGATCAGACTGGATAAAGATTTAAATAACCTGATCTGGATTCATGACCTGATTTTGAGCAAGGGGATCAGGTCACAGACCTCCTTCCAATCCTGTGACTCTTTATCTTCCATTCTCATCACGATGTCATGATTATCCTTGGATTATCCAAACTGGTGCTAAAGACTTATGTTTAGGCAACTAAATAATGTTCCCTTGAACAGGAAAAACCCACAGTTATAACTGTAAATTAAATAGGCTCCTCAGGAGATGATGCTCAGAAAAGGGGAAGCCTTCAGGTCTATGCCATTTTTTCGGGCATGGCTAGAAAGAAAATAAACATGGTAGACTGTGAGGTTCTTAATGAAGTCTGAGTTTTAATACGAGATATAATCATTCTCATCGAGATACTATTTGAAAGGAGCATGTGTTATTTACCAGTGCTTATATAAAACACCAGGGTTGGATGATATCCTGAAACCAGATGTGTAGAAAAATTCCAGACACGCCCAGACACACACTTCCCCTTCCCAGAGCTCCTCCCCTGAGTGAAGGATTGCAAGCAAAGATTGCCAAGCTTTGCAAGAGTTGACAACCCCACCCGATGTCAACAGAGAATACTGAAGGGCTACTGCTGCAGTTCATTATGCAAATTGCTGTAGTCCCAAGGAAACCAACTCTTTTATGCAATTAAATTGTTTACAAGCCTATTTATATCTTAATAATGGCTTAGCCTGGGTGCTTTTTGTTTCTGCTGGCACTAAGCATTTAAGCAGGATCTTTCTATTATCCACAGATATTTGTGAGCTGGTGCTGTGGAAGGGATTGACTGGCTCATTTCTATGCAAAGATTCTTTCCTGTATTCAAATGAGTCTTCAATCCATGAAGCACATTTCCAGGGTTTAAGAAAAATTAAAACATAAAGTAATCACCTCATGCAATTTCGCCACAATATACAAACATCAAACTGCAGAAATTGTGGTGTTTTCTTGAATGCCTCAGATATTTTTCCTATGTTTTAAAAAATGAAATGAATGAGATAAGTATATTGTGCAAATGAGATTTGTTTGACCTGTGAAAATTTTAATAGCAAATGAATGGATTCTTTAGCTAATAAATAAGACTTGCTAAAAAAAGTCAAATGTGCAAAGTAACTGTGTTTAAATAGTAAAAAAGATTTCATTTGCTAATTCAACATTCTTGTGTTTTGTTGGGTTTTAGGGTTGGGTTTTGTATAAAAAATAATTGGTTGAAAACAGGAGGTAAAGTCCATCCTTTTCATGTTTCCTTTTTTTCAGGAAGCTATTATCAACATTTTAAAAAATAAACATCTGCTCTGTACGCTTGACTTCAATAGAATGTGAAATAAAAGCAAATCAAAGCCAACAAGCATACACAAAGTAAAAAACAAGGATGAACTCACACAACAGAAACATTCTGATCCCACCCCCTCATCTTTTCTCCACTTTTCACAATTTAAGGCAAATATAGGTTGCTACATTATGAAAGGTGCCTGGGTCGCAAAGAAGATTTTAATAAACTGTTTCTTACTTCACCTGTTTTTTCATCCTGTGAATTTCTCAATCCTTTTGCTACCCCGTCCTACCTTTAACAGAGATATTGTCCTCTTCACTTAATCAAATAATTAGTTTGACCAGGACTGAATTAATATGAAAGGTGTGGGGTTTAAACCAAAAGTGTCATAACCTTATAAGAATTTTGTGGTCTGAAGTTTTTAACAAGAAGCTTAGTGGAAAAGTGACGTGACACCACTATTAATTTCCTTTAAAGTTATCTACTTCTTTTTAGATGATGTAAGTGTTAAAGGACAGGAAATCATTTCAGGCTGTTGGACCTGACTTTGTACAGATGCCAGGGCATTCCTGGTCAGTGCATTCAGTATTTCCATGGATGTAGCTTGCAGTGGATGTATGGCATTGACATGTTACATCAACAGACAACACGGTACCCAAAAAGCCAAACCTTTCTGTGGGATCATGTCAAATCTACCTACCTTCATCCTCCAGACAAGGAAAATGTCAAGGCATTTAGTGACTTTATTTCCTAATTGTTCTTTTATGCATAGACTTCCAAACTGTGTTAGACCTCTAAATATTTTATACTTTTTTTTTTTTTTGCAACTGACCCTCAGTTGTGAAGACACCAACTAGGACAGGATAAACTCCAAGTCTCAGATAAAAAGAAGCCAGGCACTCCAAATAATGCCAAGAACAGGCTAAGAAATGAACAATTCTTCTAGTATTTAGATGACAATTTAATTTAGTAATTTCTTTATTATTCTGATGTATTAAAAGCTAAAAAACATTGATTTATGGATTTAATCTTTGTTATGACCTTTATTTGATTGCTTCATTAATGAAGCTTTAATTAGCCAAGTAAAATTGCAGTTTATGAATTTAGTGTATTGCTTTGTGCAGTGTAGTTTGATTTTTTCCTAAATTCTTAAAATTAAGCAGAAATACCTATTCCACCTAAATTATAAAAGTCTCAAAGCCACCAGCTTGTTTTGGGCAGGAGCCAGCATGTCATGGGATAGATTTAGATTAGATTTTAGGAAGAAATTGTTCCCTGCGAGAGTGGGGAGGCCCTGGCACAGGGTGCCCAGAGAAGCTGTGGCTGCCCCTGGATCCCTGGAAGTGCCCAAGGCCAGGCTGGACGGGGCTTGGAGCAGCCTGGGACAGTGGAAGCTGTCCCTGCCCATGGCAGGGGTGTGGAATGAGGTGGTCTTCAAGCACCCTTCCAAGCCAAATTGTTCTGTGATTCTTTGATTGGGTTCTGCTCTCAAACTCAAACCAGGATAATCTGGATTGCCAGGGTAGGAGCAGAAGGAGCTGTGAAAATAAATCCTTTGTCCCCTTGCCCTGAATTTCATCCCCAGCCAGTGCACGGTCCCACCAGCAGTGCTTGGATCTGTCTCTGCCTTTGTCTTTGCAGCCCGTGATGGGACAAGGCTGCTCCACAGAGATGGCAACTGCAGCTGTAGCTGTTAAATCTTTAACTTCGTTGAGGCGTTCATAAATGCTGTCCTCTTTTGTGGATTCCTTGTTGAAACTGGAAAATGTGCTCAACATGAATGGAAGCAGAAGTACCAGAGAGACTAATAAAGAAAGAATGAACTCATGAACCTCATTTCTCAAGGAAATTAGGTAAAAAGACCCTGCCAGAATATTTTTTTTCTACTGTGAACTCTACAAAAGATGTTAATAATGTTAATAAAGACATTTGTGTCCGTTAATACTTAACATAATAAATACCTAGTGCTGGATGTTGGGCTTGGTGGAGCATATCTATTTCTTCCTTATCTATTCTTGCAACTTGCTCTGTCCTCTTTTCTTTCATTCTTCTTATAAATAAAATGCCAAAAATTTTGATCAGAGGCTATTGGTGATGCTGAATTTGTGAAAAGCTGGAGGAAAATATTGATAACAAAAATAATTAATAGCAGAGCTCCTCAGTGATGGATCTCAACAGAACTTCTCTATTTAAAGAAATAATTGATTTCTATTAAATGAGTTTCTTCTTGCAAATTATTAAGTTCTAACAATATTTAGGAAATGCCCCATTTGTTTGCTAGTAGATTACCCATATTGAGGTCGTTAAAGTCTTGTGAAATTAAGGTTATAAGTCAATTCTGACAGCTTATGGAAAATCTCCATCACTGAATGTCATAATAAAATTTCAAATATTTGGAAAGCCAAACCACAGTCTAAGAAATGAGTATAAACTATTTTTTTTTAAATCCTTTGTTTTTTTCTTTCTTTTTCTGATGGTCGAGATCCCAACATACCTCATCACACTTTGGTTTAAATTCCATAGTAACTAATAAATCACAGTCTTAGTACTGTTACAAAGTCTGTCATGGTAAATGGTGTTCTAACAACCCTACTAACACCAGATAATTAAAATACGCCATTCCTCCTTCTTTTCTTTTGGGACTAGTCTAATATGAATTGATGTGATGAATTAAAGACATAAAAAACCTGATTTTCGTATTTTTTTCCTCTTTTCTTCTCAAATCCACTTTTTTTTCCTGCTACTTGTGAAAGCTAATATCTTATGCATCTGTCTTCACAAAATACTTTCTCCTTCTTGAGCTCTCCCCATGTTGCAGACACGTGTGGGCACACGCATTAACACAAGGACTGGAAATGCAGAAAAGGAACTTGAATACCTCTCAAACTGAAATATCAATGCACTGTCCAACCTCCCTGATTGCCCAAAGACCAAAACTATTCACATTACATATCCAAATCATAACCAAAGCCTGTTTAAGTACAACACTTGCCATATGGACAAGTTTACTGAGTTTGGTTTAGTTTTCTCCAACAGCCTTCTGAGAATCTGGGATGTACAGGAGCTCTGATTACACTTATACTTCATAGAATCACAGGATTGTGCAGGTTGGAAGAGACTCCAAAGACCATCTTGTTGATGGTCCCACAGGCAGGGACACCTTCCACTATCCCAGGTTTCTCAGAAACCAATCCAGCCTGGCCTTGGACACTTGCAGGGCTGGGGCAGCCACAGCTTCTGTGGGCAACCTGTGCCAGGGCCACGCTGCCCTCACAGGGAAGGATTTCTTCCTAACATCTGATCTAGATTTCTCCTCCTTCAGTTTGAAGCCATTCCCCCTTCTATGCACTTATAAAAGTCCCTCTCCAGCCACTTTTCAGGCCCTGCTCGTTTCCTTCCGAACTGCATTTCTCTCATTTTTTCCATGTGGACTATGAATACATGATGAATTTCAGTTCTTAGTCTGATCCATTTGACATTTCCACAAATGCTTCAGTTTAAACATGGTTGTGAGCAACAGGGTGCTGGTGTGGCTCCAGTGATCTGGGGAGAAGTCTGCCTGATAACATTCTCTTCATAGGTGCAGAAAGACCTCTTTATCTCCTCACTTGTAAACATCCTCGTGGTTCTGCATAGTTGTGTATCTTCACCAGAGTCTTTGTCTGGGAGCTTTCTGTTCTGCCTGCAAAAGGAAGGGATTTTGTGGGAATAGCTCCATCTGTCCTGCAGAGCTGCACCTTGACATGCATGATGAACTTAGACTGTCAGGTAACTGGTTTTGATGATGCACAGTTTAAAACTCCTTTCAACAATGTAATTTATTTAGTCAAAACCTTTAATCCATCCCAGTGACAAAACTCCCTCTTTATTGTTTAGGCACTATTTTCACCACTCCCCACGCAGTTCTGGCAGGGGCATAGAAGGAAGACTGACCAAGTTTTACTGCAGACATGATGAGTGAGTGCAAACAGTACTTGTTTGATCAGTAACAGGTCATCTTCTATTCTTGCTCCAAGAACTACACCTTATGTTTTAAGGAATTCTTACTTGCTGAAGCTTTCAACATTTTTCAGTGTTCTGAAATTTGTTTTTATTCCTTAGTGGAGTAAAAATGATCCTTTGAGCAATATTCACTATTTTGAAATGCTTCAGTTTCAACAAAGCAATGTATTTTAAGTACCTCTAATTGCCTTGAAGACATTATTTCAATTTTAAGCTAAGTATGCCTGTCTATGATTTTTCATAAGAATATAAGGCAACAGAACCAACCAACTGCCCTAAAAGTTAATAGGAATTAGTTGCCCGGAAACAATACACATCTTTAAAACTAATTAGTTGCCTGGAAACCATACAAATCCCTAAAACTTTTGTAGAGTTAAGGATATCAACAATGCCTAAGTAATGCACTGTTTCATGCAAGAAAAAAAGTAAGGTTTGAAAATGTGATTTCAATGGCAGAAGTGTAGGAATGTCCTATCAAGGTGCAAGCAAGCACTAGAACACTCAGGATTGGGACCTGGAGTGGTTCAGTCTTGCTGTGGTTTTACACATATTTGCCTTGAAGTGGGAATATTTTTGATGTTCTGGGGTGCAGGAGAGCACTCTGTGGTGGACTAGCATTGCCAGTACAGCTGCACTGTGCAGGCTGATGCTCAGGAATCCCTTTTTGTTTCGCTGTATTGCCCTACACGAAGCTGAGCAAAGCAGATCTGTGTGGTGGCCACTGCTTGGGACAGGTATTTAGGCAGACCCAGGGAAGGTCAAAAGTCCTACTGAAGATTCAGTGCTAATAGTTAACAGCACAAAAAAACCCCCCAACCTTCTGGAGCACCAATATATCAAATATTATACTTTGCCCAGCTTGCACACATGTTCTACTGCACTCTGAGGGAATAGCTAATCCCAAAATAAACAAGAGAGCATAAAGCAAGCCTAATATAGAACTGGTAACACTCCTGGTGTCATTAACTCTTTCAATTCACCACAACAGTTTTTAGAAGAAATTATTTGATTTGATTTGATCCCTCTTTTTTTTTTAAAGAAATACACACACATATCTGGCTACGCCCTGCTTGTTCAGTTCCACGAGATAGGGGAAGGTTAAGCACCCTGTTAATCCTTGTGTTTCAGTGCTCAGAGGTTATGACTTTAGTAGAGAGAAGGTATTTTCCCTGTTTAGCATTAGATAACACTGGGAATTAGGAAGGGGTATTTACTGTCCTTAAAAATATTCATCAGAATGGGCAGATGTCAAATGAGTGCTTCACTGCAATTCAGTTCTCACCTTTTAAGACAAATGACATCCCTAAAGTGGAGTTAAGGTTGATAAGCAATGATATGAAGACATTAAGTTTCTTCTTGTTCAGCTGGGCAGTCTGTGGAAGGTCTCAACAGTAGTTTAAGACCTACTGGGACTTGGCTGAGAGCTTTGAACAGCAAACTTCCATTTTAAAATCCACTGCAGTACCAGCACTATAGATCACACACAAATCCATAGAGCTGCTGCATTCACATCAGGGTTTGTCTGCACCTGCTTTAAATGGGCAATGTGCAAACAGGATTTTTTTTCAGCTGGTCTTTTAACAAGGGACAGCGAGGGCATGATGACAGCAAGAATCTTCTTTTTCTTTTGTGGAGCAAATAAGTGGAGCTTCAAAAATTTTATGTATTCACCTACTTACCTCCTGTTTCTTTCTTTTTATCATGAAAGAACAAATAGAAAATGAGATCCAAGCCTGACAAACTCCATTTTAAATAGACTACTGATGTAAAAAAATATGCAAATGATTCCATTAAGGACACACTTTATTGTGTACTGTTGAAGTAGCTGCATTAAAAAGAATCTGTATGGAAAATAATGAATGTGAATCGATATCTACAAGAACTATTTCAACAAGCAAAGATAAATGGTTTTCTAGCACAGTTTGTGCTGAGCTGCTGCCATACCTGTATTTGTATTCAGTGCTGCCTAAAAAAAGGGCTCTGAAAATAAACATTGAGAAAGTAATCACCTGAGATCTGACACTTTAAAACTAGTGGTCAAAATTAGTATTCTGAAGTCATGAAGCCACCACTATGTGACTGAATAGCTGCTGTTATTGGGACACACTGATTTATCACCTCATGCAAGATGCAGAAGTAAATTCAAAACCTGTATAATAAAATCCCATATGACAAAAAATAGTATTTTATTAGATTATTTTTATATTGTAACATTTAATATCCATAAATTGAGCATGAATATTATTTTAGAAAATAAATCCTTAAATCAGATTATGCAGGCTGCTAAAAATTTCTTCCCCCCAAAATAAGTGGATGAACCAGGTGTGGCTCTGTTATTCTCTAAGAAAATGATATTTTCAGAAGCCTCGCAACATTAGGCTTTATTGTTATTATTATTATGATGAAATGTTTTTAAACATTTTAGTTGTCATTTATGAATGCCTCAGAAAATAAAACTACTCCCAGGATAAGTGGGTTTTGAACATGTTTACTTCTTTACACTCAGAGATAAATCTATCCAGTTAAATTATTAAGTGAATGCAGAATAAATCCCACTTACCATGACAAATTAAACTACACTTCAACCTAGGAATATTTACTTCACCGGAAGTGTTTTCATCTAAAGAATTATGAGGAAAAAAACGTCCAGGTGCTGAGTCATGCCACGATGGTCTTCTTTCCAATCCCAGACTCGAAGAGTTAATCAACTCTGTATTTTTACATTTATGTGTTATTGTTTTACTTAGTGTCACAATGGAAGGGCAACTGGAGACAAATAGGATACATCAGTCAACAGAGATACAGAGAAAGCCAGAAAGCTGAAACAAAGGAAGTGTGTGATTTTAGAGAAATTTATCAGACTGTGTAGAGTGGGTCCCTTCTGTGACAAATCCTCTGCTTATGGGAAATGCTGAATATAAATCCTTCTTCCTGATCTTTTCAGAAGAGTAGATGATGGAGATAATGGTACGCAGAGCCATTTTTAGAGCCATAGTTATTGCAGGTACTGGGCTGGGAGACCTTGTGAAATCTCTTAGGGATGTTTATAACTAGAATTCACCAAATCTAAGGACTGTGCTTTGTTATGGATCACTTTCCCTCAGGGCAAAAATAAGAACCTATACATTTTTTTTTTATGTTTCATTTTTTCTTTGGTAGGGTTTTTTGAAATTTTACTCTTTTAGCAGGTTGAGGAAAAGCAACTCCATCTTAGTCCTGAAAGACAAATATTGGTCTTGGCAACTAAGCTAATCACACAGCCCTGGGAGCTTCAATAGTTGCAGCTGATTTCATAGAATCATAGAATGGTTTGGGCAGGGACATCCTCAACTATTCCAGGTTTCTCAGAGACCAATCCAACCTGGCTTTGGACACTTCCAGGGGTGGGGCAGCCACAGCTTATCTGCACAACCTGTGCTGGGGCCTCACCACCTTCACAGTTGGGAGTTTCTTCCTAATATCTGATCTAACCCTGCCCTCTATTAATTTAAAGCCAGTCTCCCATGTCCTGTCCCTCCAGGCCCTTGTCCAAAGTCCCTCTCCAGCTCTCTGGGAGCCCCTTTAGGCACTGGGACAGTTTATTAGGAATAAGAAGCTGTTTCACAAGTGCAATGGCCTTAGAGAGGGAGATTTAAGGGAATTCATATTTTTATGCACTGTGATTTCTTCAGTAGGGAATGGATCTCTCGAAGGACAGACATTTGCTTGTGACAGTGCTGGATCCTGCCCCCAGCTTCCCCTCTGCATCCCAGCTCGTGGAGAGGAGCATTGCAGGGTAGAGGAAGGTGTGAGACAAAGTGCACAGGTACATGAGTAATCACAAGTCTAATGCGTGCTGGAAATGGTTAATGTCAATTTTCAGACATCCTGGAAGCACACACACCTGAGAATGGCTGTGGTGGGTCGAAGACTTCTCTGGCCTTCAAAACAAAGGGACTGCTTGAGCTCACGCTGGGTGTCTGTGTCAGTTTTCCAAATCAAGGCACTCAAACACCTCTGATGAGGTTTAGACCCACTACTTATTTCAGCCTGTGGAAACTGACAGCTGGTCAGAAATGCTCAGAGACATCGACTTGGACACAATCACTATAGACCTTTGAGAATTCGGTTTGTACCTGTGAGAAGTTTAGCATCAACAAGAAGCAACAAGAAGCAAGAACCCAAAACAACTTAGTAGGGATGCACAGCTGCTCTATGGGGGCTGTTATTATCTTAGATTTGTTTTAGATGGGTGTTAGTAGCAAGCAACCAATAGTTTGTGGAGTGTTAATGTAGAAGCCAATGGGGACACAGCACAAGTGCCAAGAAACTGTATAAAAGAGTCTTTGTAGAATTAAAGAGGCTTTTTGCCCTTGCCTGGAGTTATCAGTGTATATATGTGTCGTGACCCACCTCAACAGGGACAGCAGCCCTTCAGTCTTCACTCAGACAAAAGTTTTGCTGACTTTGAGGGCAGTTTTGCAGAACAGAGGCTGCAGAGAGGTAACTTCCATCCCTCTTGGGGCTGCAAAGCTCATGGAACGCCTCCTTCACATTCCCTTCAATTACACCAAACCCTGTAAGAAGAAGAGTTTAATTTCTTTGACACACACTGCTTCAGCTGCTGGCACGACAAGTTGTTTCTCACTGCAGCTCTCTAAAATACTATTGATTTTGGCAGGATGGATAAAATGAGCTACTGTCTGCTTCTTATCATCTGCCATAGACAATGGAAGGCAACTATGGACAGCGTCCAATCTGCTTTGGAATCACAGGGTTTTCACTGGCAATTTCAAATAACGGGCCATATATACTCCATGGTTTAGGTCCAATCGTGTTTTGTCAAGGAATGCAACTCTTCTCTTTTGCCACTTTGAATAAGATGACTCATGCTGTCTTGCCATTTTCAGCTTCTTGAGTGAATTATCCCTGGTGTCATTTTTAACATTGTTCTATAAGTAAATACACTCTGTACCCAGAAAATGTAGCTCCCATATCTGAAGAACAGAGGAGAATTTATTGTTCACTATATCATAAAATTATTTTGTCTTTTGTGGCACAAATATAGATAGAAACAACTGCCTACTCTTTCTTAAGTTTTTGAGGTCCTTGCAGTGGTGAAGTTTCTTTTGTGAGAACATCAAAATGAAATGTGCAGGAACAGAGAACAGAAAAACACCACTTTGCTGACAATTTCGTGTAAATCTGTACAAGTCACAAACAATAGAATGTAAGTACGAGTCTCTCTTACCGATAGGCATTTGTTTTATTTGATCATCTCTTTACAAGACGTTTTTTATTTTGTAACTGTAAGAATGAGAAAGAGCTTGCAGGCAATGCTTTGCAGAGGACTGAGAGATCTGTGTGCTCTTCAGCAGAGGTTTCCTGCAGGGTCACACAGATGGGAGTTTTCTCCTTTGTGGAATGACAGATTTGACATCATGATGGAGACACGGGATCTGGATAGAGACAAGGCAGGGAATGACACCAGGACCAGTTTCTCTGGTTTGTACCGTGTAAGGACTTGAGTTGTTATGTCATCTACAGCTGAATATGAGCAAGGATTGAAGAACGTCCTTACTGTGAGGATGGTGAGGCTCTGGAACAGGGTGCCCAGAGAAGCTGTGACTGCCCCATCCCTGCAAGTGTTCCAGGCCAGGAGGAATGGGACTTGGAGAAACCTGGTCCAGTGGAAGGTGTTCCTGATCATGACAGAGGGGTTGGAACTGCATGGTCTTTAAGGCACCTTTTAACCCAAGCCATTCTATGATGATTCTATGATCATTCTATGATCATTCTGTGATGAACGTAGCTGTTTCCTATGAGTCAGCTGTATTATAGTGAGAAAATATTGCTTTTTTGACTTTTATTCTTTAGTTCAATTTATGAGTGCTTAGCTGGGTGTCTGGGATTCCCAGTTATTAGAGCAGACCCTGGAGTGGTTGGTAGTTGGAATAAAAGCAATTAGTGTGAGTAAAAGCAATGGCAGTGGGAAAGAACCATGCAAAGCCTTGAGCAAACAGATGAGACCTGACGTCCATGCAGTGTTAATCTAATTGAAGCACTCTCTAAGCACAGTGGAAAAGCTTGGTCTGCAATTTTTATAACCCTTTGATACACTTGAGATCACATTTATCCCTTGTCTTCACTCTGATTTTGCAGCTCGCTTACTTCACAGGAAGTCAGGTAATCTGGGAAACATTTATCAGCCTCAAGACGAGCTGGGGAACATCCCACTGGGGAGAGATGATGATGACTTGGCCTCCTGGCAGTCCCTACCCAAACCATCATCTGCAAAGTGTAACCAACCATCCTTTTGCTGAGCGAATACCAAAAGTGGCACTCGTATTTTACTGAACAAAGACTCTGCTTTCATTAGCTCTCGTTGTGATTTGATTTATTCATGAGTACAAGAGAGTGCTTTCCAAGGACAACACAGAAAAGTTTGGAGAAGCCACAGCAGCGCCAGTGTTCAACAGGGCACAGACCAGAATGCAACAGCAATGCTCCAGTGACAATGTCTGGGGTTACAGGGCAATGTCGTGGTGAGCAATGGCTTCTGAGACCAGCCCTTTATGGCTTTTTAGGAGTCCTTTTTTGGGGGTCACACCGTGATTTAGTTTAACTTCCTGATTTCCAGCATGCCATGAAACTGTTGAACATTGCAGCACATCTGCAGCCATTTAGGACTTTATATCTGCAGTTACTTTTCATACCTGAGATGTCTCCTGTGTCACTGCAGCAGTGGGGATAAAACCCAGATCAGCTTGGTTATAGAGGCTGTTAATATTGTGGGGGCTGTGGGAGCTCCAGGTGGGATTCCAGGGGCACACATGTGCCTTGGCTGTATGGGAGGGCTAACTCCAAAGTCACTTTGCTGATCACACACTAAAACCTATTGGACCAAAGAGGCACTGACAATTTAAAAAATCCCATTGCTTTAAAGCACATGACAAATTAAACTTCTTCCACACTGTTTTTTCAAACTTTTTTTTTAATGCACGAAGACATAACACATAGATTATTTGCATTAAGGATAATATGTAACATAACACTATGATCAAGGTGGTAGAGACTCTAATGGATGTCTGAGTGTAAAAAGGTCCCTTGACCAATTAGGGGAAACTTCTTTGATTAACAGCCTTTTGTATTCACTCTCTTTATTTCTCCTTTATAAGCCATTAATGGGTCTGTCAGCTAAAAAAGTAGCCCCATAAGAATCAGCTTTGGAAAAGATAATCTGAGATCATCTAAGTTCATTGCCATTAGTGTGGAATTGTTCTCTATAGCATTGTTTGAGAAGCTTTATTCAGCCTAATTTTGGGTAACTCAATCACAAAATTATTTTTCTGTTTCTCCATGGACTTCATTACTAACTAGCTGAATAGTTTAAAAAGAAATAAAAGGGTGGGTTTTTTTCATTTTAATTCTATCACTTTTGATTTTCTATAACCTATCACCTAGGATGACCTGTAGCTCCCTTCCTTTATGTATATTAATTTAAATGAGTTTTCGACTGTATTCTTGCAAGCAAGGACCAGAAAACTACAGATTAGGTTGTAGGGTTTTGTAAATTTAATTAGAGGGCATCATTTTTCTGTTGATATTAGAAAATTTAATCAAATTCTATTTACACACACACACACACACACACACATATATATATTTGCTATTACATACAAACACACAACAGACACACACCTCTGTTCAGTCTGGTCTGATGGTAAGATCATGGAGTTCAGGCCCTATTTCTATTTTAAAATGTGAAATATAAATTATAAAATGCATATTCATGTGATTATTTCTGTTTTTTCTTTCATCCAGTTCCTGAGAAATGCTCAATGACTGATATGAACACTGTGGGAGAGCAGCAGTCCAAGTTCTTCCTGACCTTAGAACCACAGGGTTTTCACAGCAGACAGAGATGTGAATTCAGACTATAAAATACCTCCAGCTTGTGTGAATCACTATTGTCAATGCAAAAAATGTAAAAAAAAAACAAGTAAAAGCTTTGTGTTAACTCCTGTTGTATATTTTCCTGTAGTAGAACATCTCCTTCCAAGTTACACCCAGAGACTGCCATGAGATAAACAGATGCATCTCCATAATTCTGCTAATTGTAGCAATCAAAAATGTATCTGCTCCATTCTTGCTCACTCCATATTTGAATCTATTGTGTTACTATTCTATTTTTATTTCCAGAATTTTTATTCTTTCTTTTTCCCTCTCTAATCCATCTCTGGGAACCCATGAACTCATAGCCCAAAGCAATAAGAGAAGACCTTGAACCTTAGCTCAGCTTCCATTTCAACTGTTTGTGTAATTATGCTTTAGTCACTTCATCGGCATCAAAAATCACTGGATCTTGATTATTTGGTTCAGGAAATGGTGAGGACAAAGATATTCTGTGCCATAGGATACAGATGAATGCAATGGCTGCCTAGGTTTAAGCTCTCTGAAAAAACTCTAAAAAAACCACGGGATACCCATCCTGGGTATCAATTCAACCCCAGATTTGGGTTATTATTTCATCGTTTTTATGAAATCTAAGTTCAAATAATTCATCTATACATTCTCACAAACTTTTTTATTAAGCACCCTTCCTTCTCCCTGTTTGTGAATAAGACAAATGAAAAAGACTGTTTACCCATGTTCAATAACTTGGCAGTGTTGGTGAGACATTTTTATGTAGGAATCTGCATTTCTGCTGTAACCTTTGCAAAGGAGACAGCAAAGCCCATGCTTGTCATCCTTAGGCCAAAAAACAAATTATTATACAGTGTCCTACAAGGGCATAGTTATCCCTGATACAGACTGCACATTTACCAGGAGATAATCACATTTCCTGTAAATGTGGCAGCTCCTGAGCTAATAGCAGTGCTGTTGCCTAAATATGTTACTCGTTTCAGCTAATTAGTCCTGCAGTAAAAATGGAGAGAATTGCCACACCCATCATTATTTATGGGAGAAATTGAGCTCTTATAGCAACTCCAGCTTCCCCGTGTGCATCTGACTGCATTTGTGCTGCCTGTACACCTGTTAACCTGTCAAAAAAGTTTCCAGGACACAAACTTATAGTTCCACATTGCTTATACATTTTGATAAATCCATGCTAAATCTGAGGATGTGGGGGACAACTGTATAATACAGCTTAAACTGTTTTTGGGGTGGGGTTTTTTTTGTTTGTTTTTGTTTGTTTTTTACTTTTTTTTGTAGACTTGGTTTAAAAATCATCTCCAGGTTTGTTTTTTTTTTCTCCTCATATTATTCTTGGCAATCCTTCCAATTACATCGCATAAGTGATGAATTTATGCTGCTATTTCCTGCTGGTGCCAGCAACCTGCCAGCCCACGTTTGGTCAGAGAGCAGGTGGATTTTCATACCACAGCACCAGCAAGGTTGAGGGGATTTTTCTGGGAAGATTGACAGTATAGCAGAGCTCACTCTGAAAGGGAAAAAAGCACTCATGGGTAAAATAAAACATTTCTGAAGTTTCAGGTTAACAGTTAATGATCACACAGTTCTTTGCAGGCAATTACTGCAGTCTTTTTAAAGCCCCTTTTGTGGCTGCTGAAGGGGCCCTTGGAGGTTCCTGTACTACTGACACCATTTCATCAAACCATCAGTTTGCTTGCATCTGAAAATGCAAAGTTTAACATTCTCCTTTGGAATTATTCCATGTAATATTCTCCCCGACAGTCATTCAGCTGAGTGTGACTTATTTCTGCAACACAGCAACGTCTGAGAAAGCTGATATAACATCAGAGCACTGGAACTGGAATCTCTGAACAGGTTTAAAATGTATGTGTAAAATGCATCTACCACTGGCAGTCATGAATAAAAAAAACCCAACGTATTTATTTTCAATATTTTGGGGGTTTTTGCTTCTCTCTAGGTTCATAGTCAGCAGAGAATTCTTTAGGAAATGACACAAAGATAACACATAACAAAGACCAGTCATGCACTAAAGACATACAATAGAATGACATTCAATGGAAAAAGCTGATAGTTCTTTCTGTACATAAATTCAGATCCAAAATAAACAAATAACTTCCCTAGGGTGACAAGAAGTCTTTAGAAATGTTCATTGTGCATCATATCCTTTCACATGGGCCGTTTAAATGGAAGAAACACAACCAATAATAATCCACTGTCCTCCTATCGAAATGTGTTTTTTTCCTGGTGCATCATCAAATTCTCTATTTGCTTCCAGGACTCAAATGCACATTTCTGTGTTACATGGAAGCTGTCAGGAGCTGGGGGTGTTCACCTGGAGAGGAGAAGGCTCCAGGGAGAGCTCAGAGCCCCTTCCAGAGCCTAAAGGGGCTCCAGGAGAGCTGGAGAGGGACTGGGGACAAGGGATGGAGGGACAGGACACAGGGGGAATGGCTTTAAACAAGAGGGTAAGTTTAGATTAGATCTTGGGAAGGGATTGTTCCCTGTGAGGGTGGTGAGGCCCTGGCACAGGGTGCCCAGAGAAGCTGTGGCTGCCCCTGCATACCTGGAAATGTCCAAGGCCAGGCTGGATGGGGCTTGGAGCAACCTGGGACAGTGGAAGGGTGTGGCATGGGATGGGATTTAAGGTCCCTCCNATCAGCCTCGGCTTACAACAATGACAATCTCCTGGAAAATCTGAAATAAGAGATATTTATTTACAAGTTGAACCCTAACTTATAAACAAAATTCACAGACTGATGTTCAATGGATTTGAAAACAGGGATATCATCATTCAAGACAGCATACACACCAAACCTCTAGTACTACATAGTGCCACATTAATATGCATGCACAGGCACAAACATTTGTCATGCACAAAATGCAACCTGATAAGAAAATCAGTGTGCTACGGTTTTTTTTTCCCCCCACTTTTTCTGGCATCACTTTTTGAAAGAGTATTAACATTAATTTTTGGGGTTTCCATCCATGGACATATACTACATTTATTTTACTACATCAGGGAAATATAAAATACTTTTTATATACTATCATATCCTGAAATCCTTGTTATAAGAATGTACAGCATTTAAAATTTTTACTTATAAAAAGATTCATATTATTTAGGTCGAAATTCTGGATTTATAACTCAATACATATTTTTTATTCTAACCTATTTTATTCTTCCATAGATCATTTGATAATCCATGAGTGTCCTGAAAAGCAAAGAAACTTTACTTCGTTCAAGGTAAGTGAGGTGATTTGATTCTGAATGTAGTGAAGCAAAAATATGAACTGATACATTATAGTATTCAACATTAATGGCTTAAAAGGGAAAGAAATGTTGCTTGCATTTATGCGACTTTACTGTTTCACTTTATATGATCCATTAGCTTTTCTTTTCTTGCTTCAGGGTGGATCTGATGAAGACAATATAATCAGATGGCCCATCCATCCATGCATTTTGAGTCATTGAATCAGTTCTTTGAGGAAGAAAATAACAACAGTTTCATAAACACAAGTTTCTATTGTTCAACCATTCCATACCACAAAAACTGTGATCTACTTTGTTGTGATCTACTGAGCTACTTTGGAACTCCTGTTGCCTTTGGAGAGATCAAGGAGTGAGTGAATCCATGTAGTTACAGTTCTTTGGGGCATGGTAGTAAAATAGTACAAGTTTGGAATGAACCAGAAATTATTTAGTAGTTAATATAAGGATTTAGGAATAATTAAAAAAACACAATTATTTCAGCTTGTGCATCAGCAGAGTGAAAGCAATGGAAGAAAGAACTTTGTGTTACTTTTTAAACCCCGCTTAGGGTCATGTGCAGTAGTTTTCCCTGTGCTCCACACTGACCACTGTTCCAGGGAAAGAAGCCATGGGCAGCAGACAGGTGAGAAGCTGAACACCTAAAAATGTGCGGGCTGGACAAGGGAAGAGCAGACTGTGGCTCCAGGAGCAGTGAAATCATTCCAGAAACAGTGCAGAGAGTTGTTTTTGCAGTTGCATTTGCATTTCCCAGCACCTGGCCTCGCTGTGGGTGAGACATCCTCCCACCACTTTCACTGAGAGAAAGTAGAGATGAACCTGCACCAGGAAACCAAAGCTTTGCAAATATATTCACAGAGGAAAAAGTAAGTTTTTGCACCAGGAAGAGCTTAACCTTTCAAGATACTGGCTCTCAAGAAATTGCTGGTCTGTCATCTACAGGCTGGACTCCTTGGCTCCCATGCTTATTCCTGGCTGAACTTGTAATTTATTGCTCTGTAAAATCTGCCTTATCCTCAAAATAAAGGTATTAAGCCAAAATAAAATTATAGACCATATCCTCACTCCTTTGGTTCTATTTTCCTCTTGCATCTCTTTCCTTGTGCATGTTTTATTTTTGAAGCAGCAAATTTTTAAGCTTACCTATGTTATATTTTCCCAGATCAAAGCCAAATAGGGCTCTTGTTTCCCATGGCTTCTGAATTCATTGCAGGAAAGAGGACAACATCCAATTTACCTGACTCATAAAGTGTTAGTTATTTGTCTGTATCTGAACATGTACTTTCCACTTGCAAAAAGGTTCTTGAATCCTGAGAGGTTATTAAATCCAACATGATTTTAAAAAAAATTTAAAAAGTAAATTGTATTATTTATTATACATTCCTCCTCTCTTTCCTTTTTTTTTTTCTTATTTGCACCTAATCAAGTCTCAGAAAAATGTGTGAGCAACCAACATAATAAAATGCACACAGATTTGTGAATATGGCTTGGCCCCAAGTCCAGTGTAGAATAAATTCCATTAATACCAGACTAAGTAAGTGACAGACTGTTTTTGTAGTACAGCCTCTGAGAAGCAGCTAGCAAGTGTTTCAGAGCTTGGAAATTACTTAAAAGTGCATTTGTTTGGCAAATTCTTATGAATAATAAACACAACATTGTTGTAGGGTATCACAACCGATTGTAAGCTATTTACTAACAAAACCAGAGAAGACATTTGCAATAAAGTTCTATGCAGAGAAATAATCTGGTCTAACTTTACTGCAGCACTGAACTGTTCTCATTGCCAGAGGAAGACCACTCCACAGGCATCCATTAATTTATTTCCTACGCTTCAATTTTCAAGGTGTTAAGTCCTGCTGTATTTGTTTTCTGCTGCAAATCTGGTTTGCATCAAATGCCTAATGGAATCCAAGCTCAAGAAACCTCTCCCATTAGAGAAATTTTAAGTATGTCTCTATTTTTTCCCAATATAATAATACAGATAAATTATGACTGTACCAATTGGACAGTTACATGCCTTTTCCCAGATTTCTTTGTGATATGATGGCTGCTTGTCTCTCCTAAAGGGTTACCTTTAAATCTTGGGAAAACAGAGAGGGAGGGAGACAAGGAGATAACACATACATAGAAACCAAAATATTCATCAGGAAGCTGTGACTTGCCCACTGATGCTAGGTTTGTCTCTTTCCTTACTATGGGAAAGATACTGAGAAAAAAAAAAGTGCAACGTAGATACAATCCCAATTTAAATAGTTCTGCCATGGTGGCAGATGTCATTAAGTTCCAAAATACCAAAAATAATTGGTCTTTTGTTCATGTTTTTAATTACCCAACTGTTTCTCAGCTCCTATTGAAGATACTGGTATATTTTTGCTGGTCTCAACATAAACAATCAAATGAACATTTCCACTACTTTTCCTTTTATTTCTTTATATTTACTGTATACATAATCTAACACTCACTTCATTAGAAACTGAAAGAAAGGCTGGAAAGTCCCCCCACCCCCCCGTTTTCTTTTTACATGAACATTTTTGACACTCTTAATATTTCTTTCCTGCTTGAGGTCCATATCTTAGGGAGAAATTCTTCTGACTTGGTGATGTTTGATATTGTTCTCTGACAGTTTTGTACCAGTGCTTGAATCTGGGTCTGGCTATCTAACTTTAAGAATCCTTTCTTATCCAATGCCTTTGCTTAACTTGTGATGGGTGTCCTCCTATGCCACCCTAAATAAAGTCTTAGAATGAGATTCATATCACCTGACTTGAAATGCCTACAGATGTAGATATCTACATATGAGGCAGGCATTTAAGTTTTCTTTGTACTCATTGGGATGACAGAGTCATTACTTGAGTGCAATTCATCTGGCCTAATTTAGGTGTCTTCAGTAGGATGAAAGGAATTGTGTCCTAGAAAAGTCCACTTCTTCCCCGGCTGTAAATAGAGTGACTACAACAAGATTAAATGAAGTTATACTTGTAAATATCTCAAATTTAGCAATATAAAGTTAACATTTTCAATTTTCTACTGTTCCTTAATAATTTACTTCAAGTTAGTTATTCTCTTTTTCTTGCATAAGAACATTTGAAAAAAAACCCAACCACTTCTTTCCCACAGACACATTTTTTCCAATAATATTTTACTTAATCACTTCTGCTCATGTATCTTTTCTTTACATGCATCTAAAAAATGACTCTCAGAAGGAATGTACTGCTCATTTAGGAGTTGGATCCAAGATCTAGTCACTGGGGTTTAATCTTTTTTTTTTTTTGGGTTTTTTTTTTGTTTTGTTTTTGTTTTTGTTTTTTTGTTTTTGTTTTTTTTTCTGTAATTATATTTATAACAATTAGAATTATACACTTATGTTTCTCAGCCTCATTGACTGCACTCAGTCCTTTGCCTCCAGCCTTACAACAAACACATGAAGTCCAACTGCCTGCATTATCTCATAGGCTGTTACCTTCCTCCCCATCCTCCTGTCAGGTTTTTGCTCTAAAATATTCAAAAATATTCAGTTCAAAGACTCAACCTCTACCTTATTCCAGCCCTACAACTTCAGGTCACACGTATAAAACTGTTCTGAAATTGCCTCTTTCCCCTTCTTGAATCATTAAATAGCCTTTTCTCTCTTTTCATGAAATGAGGCTGAAACAGGAAGATAACAAATTGCAGATGTGACAAGCAGTCACTTTGGTAAATCTCACATTGTGCTTTTATCTTGTTTCACATTTTACCATTATTCTTCTGGTGCAGTACATGCTTTCCCTTATTAATTTGTCTACATTGTCCAACAAAAGATCAACTTCCATCATTTCAGGGAGTCCATTTGTGTGATTTTGTAAACCATTTTTGCTTCATCTGTGCAAGATCTTTTTAAACCTCATGCTCTTTAATAACTTTGATCTCCACCAGCTGGTTCTTCACCCCAAAAGCATTCCTTCAGCATCCTTTCTTCCTCCTGAGGAAATATGTAATTAGTTTTAACATTTGTCCAGTTTTTTACTAATGTTTCCAGCAATGACTGCAGGTCATAGGCAAGGCAAGATGCATGTCTTAAACAATTCACATCAGACATTTTCTCTTTTATTTTCAATTTTATAAACAAGGCCTTTTCTTCCACTATCCAGTCAGTGGGATCTGTCCACAGCATTTCTTACAAATGTTTTCTGGTTTGTGAATGCATGTGGCAATCATTCTAATAAATGCTGGGAATTCCACCCATTTATAGTTGTACACAAAACCCTTGCACATCTTTGTATGGATTCTTCACTTCTTACTCATTAGTCTTGATTAGCATTAGTCCCAAGGGACTTCAATCAGATCAATTTTCCTCTTTGTTTGTACTTCACATACCATGGACAGTGCTGGCCCCATGTGGGCTGCAATATAAAAGTTGATTTTAAAGGCCAACCAACAAATGTAACAGTTTTAAGTCCTGCCAAAATAAGCCACATAAGAGTAGAACTCCATTGAAACAAATAAAAAGAATCCTACGAGCTTGGCCAAATTTAGGATCGTGGTCTCTGTGTGTTTTCTCTCTGAAAACATTATATGCATTTGTGTGTATACAATGTTTTCTGAAAACCCGAGGTTAGATTTATACTTTTTATCTTCTTAGATTCAAAAGTGGAAAGGTGTAGTCTTCCAGTATTCAGCACATGTGGAAGTGGTTTGTGATATTTCTAAAGGCCTCCTGCATTCGCAGGAATACTTGTAATGGATTATTTACAAGTTTCTTATTTATGTATAATGGCCAGTTCTGAACCAGGAATTCCTTCAGAAATCTCTGGGATGGGCAGAATTTCCATCCAGGATGTCAATTAACACCTACAAGCACACAAGCCATGCCTATCAGCCTAAGTACAGAAGGATCTGCTGGAGAAAAACTTGGGGATAGCTGAAAATTTCCATCTGAGTACTGATACCCTGCTATGCCACATTATAGCTATGGGGCAAATTTTAATTTCTTACTGCTTCTCACTTCTTACACTGACTTCAGGAGACGTGATCCTGATTATTGACCAGCATTGACTAGTTGCCTATTTTGGCTTTGCCTTTTCTGCTTGCCAACCAAATCAGAGCTCTTCGGCAAACAAAACCTCTATTCAGCCAAGAGTGTTGGCTCATGGAGCTCTTCACTAGGGAGCATTTGATTATAAAATCAATAAACAGCTGTCAAGAAAGGAGCAAAGCTTCTGGAGTTTGTTGCTGTACTGCGTTTTCCAGGCAGATCTCTTTGGGAGCTGATGCAGAGCTCCATCCCAGCTGCAAACACATCTGGGATCGGTCTCACCCTTGTGGAAGTTGTTCATGAGATTCCACGGTGCTCCAAGAGCGCTGGGTAATGCTGGGTGTGGGGCAGAGCAGTCCAGCAGGTGAAAAGGGTGGAGTCTCATGTGAGATATTCCGGAGAGAGGCATCCTTCAGGAGGCAGCAGGAGAGTGGCAAGTGCACGACGAGCACTTCTCAGACGCGTTTTCTGGGAGGTGGGTAAGGGACCCCAGAGCACTCCTGAGCTGTGCTCCAGGCTGTTGTGTGGTGCCATAAGGATCTCTGTGAGGAGCTCAGAGGATCTGTCCTCCGGGACGTGCTCCTGGTTTATTGCAGCAGAACGGTGCCAGCACAGCCTCTGACTAAAATGTGAGTCCTAGAGGGTGTGAAAACACATTTTGAGGGGTCGAGAGGAGCCAATTACAGACATACAGATGGCTTACAGAAAGCAGAGTTGTGTTTGAGTTCTGCCCTAAACTGAAGTGTTCTGAAGTCTCTATCTTATGCTAGAGCAGTTAACCACACACTTAACTATTCCACTGTCTGCTCAAGCAGCAACAGAGAGAGAAATGATACCTTATTCTGCTTTCTGTGAGAACTGTCTCAAAGGGAAAGCACAGCACAATGGTTGCTCTTTCTCAGATCAACTGTGACTGACAAAAGATTTTAAGCTTTTAAGCTTTTGTGCATAACTGGGAAAGTAAGAGTAATTACTTTGAAGCTAGGGGAGCATTCACATGCTTAAGAACTTTGTTATACTGAAAACTGAGCAGTCATCCAGAGGATCATGGCTAAACAGCTGAGTTTCCTGTAAGTTGTTTCCATAGTCAGTCAGGGAGATTTCATGTCTTAGAGAAAGATTTAGATAGGCTATGCCTCTAACAACTTCATAAATATTATATTCAGTAAGTTCCTCTGAGGATAATGTAGAATTTAACATATGTGGTGCAAAACCTATTATTTATCCATGACATCTTGCTGGATGTTTTAATAGCCCCTGGGGGCAGCAACAGAAGTTGCATCTCTTGCTTATGGCAAGTTCAGAACTTGGAAACTGTGCTCCACAGTGTTTAATGTGCAGTCAGCCCAAAGCCTGTGACTCTGGAGCATCAAATAGGCAATATGACAATGGCTAAATGACTGGGAGGAACAGATTTCCCTTCACAAATTAACATATGAACCATAATAAGTCTTGACTTATTTACTTGAAATAAAGAAAGTCTAAAAAGGTGGCTGGAAATCATATAGTCACAGAATCACAGAATCACAGAATGGTTTGGGTTGGAAGGGACCTTAAAGATCATCTTGTTTCAACCCTCTGCTATGGACAGGGACACCTTCCACTAGCCCAGGTTGTTCATAACCCTGTCCAAACTGACCTTGGACACTTCCAGGGATGAGGCAGCCCCAGCTTCTCTGGGCAATCTGTGCCAGAGCCTCATGAACACGAGGAAGAATTTCTGCATGAGAGGGGTGGTCAGGCATTGTAATGGCTTGGAAAAGGAGGTGGTGGGGTCACTGTCCCTGGAAGTGTCCAGGGAACAACTGGATGTGGTACTCAGTGGTCTGGTCTGGCTGACAGGGAGGGGAACAATTGGGGGTTGGACTCGATGACCTCGGATGTCTTTTCCATTCTTAGTGATTCTGTCATTCATTTTAAAAACAATAATTAGGATCTCAAAGAGAAATACTGATATAAACTTCTAATACTGATATAAACGAAAATACCCAATTAAACTCTTTATTATGTATAGCAGTTCAATATCTCTGCAATGAAATTCATATCACTGGTGTCCAAAATGAGTTTAAAGTTGCATAAAATTTGCTCCTGCCTCAAAATTCTAGTTTCTTTTACAACACCTAGTGTAGTACTTTACAGACTTTGTGTAGTGGAATTGCTGCTTTCAGTGTGGACTGAAATGTCTGTTACTTGTTTTAAACCATCTTCAAACAGTGCTCTACAGAGATACTCAATAAATCTGCAAACAAAAAAAACCCTCTTGATGTAGAAACGCAGCAGTCATGTCAGAATGATGTTCCTGAAATAATAATCCTGCTTCAATGAGGACAGCCTTGTTCTGCTCCCAGGACATGAGCTGAGGTTGGTGCACAGCCCTGAAATGTGCAGGTTTGGGGGCTTGCATTAACTCAGAAATCTTCTATCTTCAACTCAGAGCTGCAGAGCCTGATGTAGATAGAGGATCATTTATATATTGTTTGGAAGGCACCTGTAGAGACCTTCAGCCTTTGGATCAAAGTAGGACTGTGGGCAACCATGAACACATAACTGGTAATTTTACCTAGCCAAGGCTGAAAATTTGATGGTGGAGATTTCAGTCTCTTTGAACAACCTCTTCCTGTGCTGTGTGAAATGACCTGAACCTCAGGAAAGCTTTAACTCAAGATGAGAGTGTACCTTTGGCTCCTACTCCATCCACAGAAACTCTCAGGCCCTTTCCAGCAGTGAGTTCCCAGAGTTTGCAGAGCTCTGTGCAAGATTTTGGAGCATTCCCCAGCTCACATGAAAAACTTCAGTTTCTCCTTGGTGAACTTTGCAAGTTGTCTCCTGACTCAGTGCTCCAGACTAACAAACTCAGTTGGTCTGAAACTCTACATTTTCGTATCTTAGCCTCTTCCCATAATTTAGCATAATCTGCAAGTTTGCTGAAGGTTCACTCTGCCCCATCATCTGGACTGTGGCTGAGGAAATGAACATTGGAAATGGAAATGGGCATCTGTTGTATTCAGGACTACTGCCACTGCTAAATTAATCCCATTTTCCTTAAGGCCACCTAAACTTTATCATGGATTAGTTAAAAAATAAGCTCTGTCATCCCCCATTATATTCATCCCTCTTTTGGCAGTATGTTACATCAGGTTATGGTCATTTCTATCTTTACCCATCTATCTTTTCAGCCCCAAATCTCCACATTTGTCTGTGGTTCATGGCCTGAAATTAGCCCCAGCCAAAAGTCAACAGAAAAGTCAACAGGCTCTCAAACCATGTGCAAGTTATGATTCCACCGATTCCGAGATGTTATTCTGGTCCACAACAGCGTTTAGAAAATGAAGTGCTGGCTGAACATTTGTTATGTAGATGCAGAACCATGTCTCAGGCGGCAAGCAAAGTTGATTTTTGTGGATGAAACCATGTTCTGTTCAGCAATGTCAGCGTGGACAACTCGGAACTGGATCAGCATCAGCCAGGTTGAGATGTCAGCCATGCAAATTCACACACGCCAATAGCTGTTCTCTCCTCTGTGCTCTCCTGTCACTGCTTGAGTGCAATTCATCCGGCCTAATTTAGGTGTCTTCATTAGGATGAAAGGAATTGTGTCCTAGAAAAGTCCACTTCTTCCCCTGGCTGTAAATAGAGTGACTACAACGAGATTAAATGAAGTTATACTTGTAAATATCTCAAATTTAGCAATATAAAGTTAACATTTTCCATTTTCTACTGTTCTTTAATAATTCACTTCAAGTTAGTTATTCTCTTTTTCTTGCATAAGAACATTTAAAAAACAATCAACCACTTCTTTCCCACAGACACATTTTTTCCAGTAATATTTTACTTAATCACTTCTGCTCATGTATCTTTTCTTTACATGCATCTAAAAAATGACTCTCAGAAGGAATGTACTGCTCATTCTGGAATTGGATCCAAGATCTAGTCACCGGAGTTT
>VZRO01003602.1:239460-279900 GCA_013397915.1 Daphoenositta chrysoptera
GGATCCCGGATTTTTAATTTTTTTGCTATCAAATATTAATTAATTAATTTTAATTAATGTCTTAATTAATAAATACTTTATTTTTATACAAAAAGAGAAGCTGTCTTCTGTTTTTGACAGGAAGGACCATGGAGATCCCACAGTTCCAACCCCACTGCCACAGGACACCTTCTGCTATCCCAGGGTGCTCCAAGCCCCATCCAACCTGGCCTTGGACACTTCCAGGGACCCAGGGGCAGCCACAGCTTCTCTGAGCAACCTGTGCCTCACCACTCTCACAGAATTTCTTCCCAATACCAATCCAAACCCACATTCACACTGATTTAATTGATCCACTGCCTTATCCCAGTGCTGTGTAAGACTTGAGCAATACTAATGATGTCAAGATCATTGAAGGTGTGATTCTCTATGAAATCGATTATCCAGAACAGGATTTCCCCTGTTCTCAGTCACCCAGGAGTGAAACAGAGCTACTTTTACCTGAGAATCTAATGCCAAAAGAGAGTAAAAGGGTAAATCACCTCCTGTGATACTGTTCTCCAGTGTCTAGCAAAAGAGTTCAGCTAAAATGCATAAATCTAGGGACAGCAAGGGCAAAATGAATTAGCTGCAAGGCCAAGGCATAAAGAATGTTTAGATATTCAGCTTCTATCAACAAGTTATGCAACCAGCTACATAATTATTTGGGCTTACAGGCACTTTTAAAGATATTTTTCATGGCAGCTAATAAGACTAAAGATAGAAATGACTAACAGAGAGAAAAATCTGAGGAGGTTTTGCCTTTTTGTCATAAAATTCCATACATCGCCCAGTATTTTTTATTCCATTAGTCTTTTTTACGATGGAACATTGAATACAACGGCTCTAGAGAAATTCTTGCCTTACAATAGATTGAAATTGAAAAACATTAAAGTTTATGGCAATAATTCTTGAAATTATAATTGCTTTTCCATACCAGAGATTTGTTTTTTTGTGCAAAGCTATCAAATGTTTAATAGCAGACCTTTACATAACAGCAATTTTATTAAACAAAATGTAAAAATACAGCTGCTTATATTATTGGCATCAATCCCTTAGAAGATGGCTGGTAGTGCAATTACTGCTTATTTCTAAGAAAGAAGAATAGAATAACTTTAGGAAATATATTATTTCATATTTTTCAACATCATATAAATGTAAATGTAAACAAATTATTCCTGGAAAAAATGAGGGTATGTAAAGAACAAAATAGCAATTTCTAGTTTATGGCTGCAATATTCTCATTTGCTGTATTTGTTCACCCATTCCAGCAAGAGGCTGAACACTGAGAGTGACAGGGAGCTCTGGGAGACCTTTTGGGAAGCTGTCTCAGGGAAAAATGCTCTGCACCGACTCATCCCTTTGCTGTTGAGTGACAGCAGAACGACATCTCAAAGAAGGAAGGCTCAGCATCTCCTGGCAGCAGACCATCTGCTCTGTCAGGCTGCAGCTCAGAGCTTGGCTGAGAGTTTCTCCGTTGCCTGATTGGAAATTCTCAGCAGTGATGCAGAAGTCATCTTGCAGAGTCAATGATCAGTCATTAAATTCTCCTCCTGCTTTTAAAAAAGCCTGAAGACTTTTTCATTTATCATGTTTTAGATAAAACACACTGGAAAGAAAAATTGGTTGTCAAGCTTGCGGTTTCCAAGAATTTTATATGGGAACCTCAAGTTCACATCCACTCCACAAAAAAAAAAAAAAAAAAAAAAAAAAAAAAAAGAAAAAAAAAANAAAAAAAAAAAAAAGTAATAGTGTAACAAAGAATAAAGTTAGTCTGATGGCAAATCACTTAAAAGAGGAATTCTTCAATAGAAACTTATGGCTAAATCTGAGGTTATCAGCACCTGGCAGGAAGCAGGTACTTCCTTCTCTTACATGTACTGAGGGAGAAATGCTGAAAAGTACATAACTGCATCTTTTTTTCTGTTTATTCACTGACCTTCTCGTCAAACATTTCTCTTTGAATTATGAGGTTCTGCTTTACCTTCTAAGCCCAGAGCAGAGGTTTCCCAATTCAAATACAGGAAATGCTTTTCTTGGAAGCTTGGGAATGGCTGCCTGGGCTGGATTTTGGGTTTGAGAGATGCTTTTCCCAGGAAGGGCAAGATGCAAGAGTGGAAGGTTACGTGGCTCCAAGGTTTGTGAGGCACTGAATGCATCGTGTGTGTGTCTGGAGTGAAGTGCCAGCACCAGCCCTTGGACCCATTCCCAGGCTGCTCTACATCTCTTGTCTCATCAGGGATAACCTGATTTGCTTCCCTTAATTTATTCACATTATCAGGGATGGCACGTGGACATGCAAAACTACTGGATATGACAACGAAATTGCTGGATGTGGCACACAGAATTATCTCAGCATAATACAAAATGCTGACAGCAGTTGCAGAAAGAGTTATGACAGATGACAGGATTTCATGGGTGGTGAGAGGGGAAGGTGTGTCAGTAAATGGGCAAACTCCACAGATAATGGGAGGGGAGAATTTGGGACCTTTCTAGGAATAAATATTTATAGGAAAATCTAGGTGACCATGTTAATTATACCATGCAAGATCAGGTTAGCGAGGTAACCATCCCAGAAATACCAGATGTGGGTGTGGAAGTAGCAATGGGGACAAAAGTAATTAGGACAAGTTGTTTCACAGAATCACAGCATTTTAGAATGGTTTGGGTTGGAAGGGACCTTAAAGACCTTGCAGTTCCAACCACCCTGCCATGGATGCCTCAACCCTGGCAGTGTCCAAGGCCAGGCTGGATAAAGCTTTGAGCAACCTGGTCTGGTGAGAGGTGTCCCTGAATGTGGCAGGGGGTTGGAACAAGATGATCTTTAATATCCTTTGAAATCCCTTAATATTCTACGATTCTATAATTCTGTGGGCAGGGACACCTTTCACCAGACCAGGTTGCTCAGAGCTCCATCCAGCCTGTCCTTGGACACTTCCAGGGATCCAGGGGCAGCCACAGCTTCTCTGGGCACCCTGTGCCAGGGCCTGCCCACCCTCACAGGGAAGAACTTTGTGCAGTTTATCTGGGAACAGACTGGGGTGGAGAAAGGAAGGCACAAATGCAAAGAAACATGAAAAAAAGGAATAAAATACGAAATAATACCAATGTGTTGATCCAGGAGTGAATGCAAACTGCTTTTCTGATCAGGAAAACCTGATGCAGGCTGGCAGAGTACCCAGAGAGGGGGAAGGAGCATCCTGGCACCACTGTGCTGGTGGCAGCACCATTTCATAGCCCGTGCAGTGAACAGTGCCCGTGTGAAGGCAGCTGTGCCCTGAGTCTGGGCTGTGCTGAGCTCTGCATCTCACAGGGCTTCACCCACTCAGAACCAAGCTTGCTGCATGACAGAAAGAACCACACACAGGATAACTCTTGGGATTTTTACTGTGTATTGATAAGTTTCTTTCTCTTCTTGGTCTTATTATTCCAGTGCTTCCTGTTGTTCTATATGGTAGCACTTCAATATTTATAAGCTGTATTGATTGCTTGTATTTTTTCCTGCCATACATCAGAACCCACCACTGCTAGAACATTAATTTGCACTGTCAAAACAGATGCACGCATAGAAAAATGAGATATTAATGAAAGCAACACCTCAGGCTGTATGTGCCTACACTCAGTGGTGTGAAATGCATTGTCTAAGTTGCTTGCAATTCTGGTTTTTCTTGCCTGCAAGTTTGGGAGGGTTTTGTATTATAGAGGAATAATAACAAGGATTCTTCCTAATGCCTTTCATAACTCGATGTAATGTGCACATATATTATTAAAAAATGAATGAAATGGAGAACTGAAAGTATTGTGGGCAGGGAGGGACAACTAAACTCGTTCTATCTTAAGTTAATTTTCAAAGCTTCTAGCCTTTCTGTTGCTTTTGATAAACAGGCTCAAAAATAGAAAGGTGATCAGCAGAACAATGGTGAAATGAAGCCTTAAATCAAAAGAGATGGTTAAGAGACCAAAACCTGGGCTGATGAGGTTCTGAAATATGCAGAGTGCACCTGATTTTCTGCGACCTCTGCTCTGCACTTGGTGCAAATGTTTTCAATGAGTCAACCATATTTTCAGGATTTTGCAAAGGATGCAGGACTTGATTCCAGACTGAGATGTTTTGTGTCAGTGCCTGATTTTAGCAGATCACCGCAAAAACCCAGAGGAATGGCCCAAATCTCCGAGTTCAGGGGCATCAAGGATCTGGCCTGTCAGGGTGCAATCCAGCTCCAAACTGAGCTGGTTCCCTGGAAGTCCCCACCCTGCCAGGGGTCACAGACAGTGAGGGGCAAAGGCAGCCAGAATCCTCTCTGGACCAGGAGCACTTCGGTGTGAGCAGCTCCTTCCCAGCTCAGGGGTGGTTGTGCTCATCCTGCTTGACTTTAGTCTGTCTCAGCCCACCAGCACAAAAATGACTTTCTAAGGCCATTATTGTCACAGTGCATCGAGTTCTTACTCTCACACATTTTATTTTTTTAGCCAGCTGGAGAGAGAGCATAATCTTTCTAGCCAAAGACCTGAAGGAGTGAGGACAAAAGACTAACCTTTCTGCTGAAGAACTCCATTTTTGCCAGACTTACAGAGAATTTTCTCTACTATTCCTGCCCTCAATCAGGAGGTCAGCATTGCTGTGACCCTGTGCATGCTGAGCTGTTCTCCTGCAGATTTAAATAAAACACCCCAAAGGAAATTCTGAAGTGGAATCACAGACCACAGGTGATTCTTCCTTACTAAAGTTAGTATTTAGGTAAGTACTGCAGACTTTAATTGTAAGAAGGTGGAGGTATTATTGTGAGGTCTTGACATGAAATAGCATCTATGGATTTGAGTTAACTTCAGTGACAAACCAACTAAGGATTAAATATCCTAAAAATAGTTAAGAATAACTCATTTTATAGAGGAATAATAAGAGGAGAATAAATTGCGATGCAGTACTGAACTTGAATTTGAAATATGGTTCATTTTTAAAACGAATTAGTGCAAGAGTTGTGGAGCTGCTGGAGAACAGAACCTGCCATTTCAGAAATGCAATTAAGTCATCTCACTCTGTCCTCTCAGTTGTAAAATTTCCATTTAAGCAAAACACATCTAGGCAGCACACACAGTGAAAAAAAAAAAAATCCAAAAGGAGTAAGTCTGGGTAGGAGCACTGGATGTCTGCTGAATGTTTTGAAAGATGGATTTTGTCCATATTGTGAAAGTTAATACAAAATGAGCTCCTGCCCTCAGAGAGAATTCCATTAGCTTTCATTGCTAAGCCTGACCCCGTGTGAGAATACATTAATGGTGGCTTTGGACTCAGTCCTTCCAATGAGGGTTTTGTCCAGAGTCATCAGAATAAAAATCCAGCAGTGGAAGCCAGAGTTATTTAGCTAGAATATAGTCTATTGATTTCCTTAAAACATATGCTAATGATCCCTTATTATTAACAATCATATTGGAAGGAAAATTTCAACTATAAAGACTCAGTACTGTGTAAAACAGAAGAGATTGTCTTTCTGGAGGGACTGACTAGCAATAATGAAGGTATCATACAATTATTTGATGAGGCTGTTAGCTGGACCTTTTTGAAAATGCCTTGTTTGTCTTCTGTTAAAGTGCTTAGTTAGGAAAGGTTTTTCCCTCCAGGAACACAAGGTTAAAATCTGCATAATTATCTTTTTTTTTCAGCACTTGTAATTATTAATCTTTTATATCTCAGCCATGATGCACATGAAAAAACCCTGTAAACCTGTCTGTAATACAGTGCTGAACTATGGCCATTACAGAGAATAGTGTTTGGTGTTACATCTGACTCTGTGGACCTTGTAGGACCCAAAAGTGGTTCCACACAGCTGAATCAATTATCATGTTACAGAGCATGAAAAAAAGAATCCCTTTCAAAAAGAAGTCTAATGACACTCAGCACTCTAATTTCTGTCCAGCATGGATTTCTTTCTGGTACACAGCAGCAATCTTTTTGTGAGGACAGGGTTTGAAAGTAAAAGCAGTATCCAAGGATTATTTACTTAATTGTAGCAGAACCAATTAACTAATGGTAACAGGAGACCATAGTTTGCTAGAAAAATAGTTTGTGAGAGACAGAAGAAAAAGCCAGAACAAGCAAGCAGTGGACAAAGAGTTATTATAAACAAGAGCAAATGGAACGTGGAAAAAACAGTGGTTTAATTTGTGTCTTGGAGGCAGGGGCAGGAACATGAACTAACCTGAAATCTTTAAAATTCCAGACAAGAACCATGACCAAAGCTTCCCTTTCTAGCCACTGCAGCTAAGGTACCCCTTCTGCTTGGAAAGTACTAATTAATCATTATTGACAGAGATTTTTGTCTGTAGTTAACAGCCTCCTCCTGCTAGTAATGTTCACTTTCTCCCTCCCAAAGCAGCCCAACTGTGAATCTCCAGACTGATCCAACATGACTCAGGTCTGTTCTAACATGGACACAACCAAAAGACAACATGAATACATTACACCCATAGCCCACAGCAAGTATAAGTTTTTTCCTCTTAATTAAAAAGCTGCGGAAGTCTTACAACTCTCTTAATTCTATGTTTGAATAAGGAACTCTTCATTAAGTGGTATTAAAAAATAAATTTATCTGCAGCTGAAAGAGCTAAGCCATGAAAATTCAGGACCAAAAATGACATGGGGTCTGCAGTAAATTAAAAGTCACCTAAGCCAGAAATGGCTGGGAAGCTCTGGCAGAAAACCTTACTAACCTTTCATATCCTGATATGTGCAGAAATAGTGAAAGATTTCAAAATACCTGCAGTTCTTGAGCTATGGGCAGTCCACCAAAAAGGCAGTACTAGTATAAGGCAGGGTGCAGTGTGCAGCTGTTGTTAAACCAGGAGAGTGAAGGGAGGTTTGTGAAAGACAGAGAATAACAATAACCTGCTTTTGCAAGGAAAAGGAGATTTACACACCTGCCCTGCCCTTTTTATTCCCTGCTGCTCAGCTCCCCATGAAGTTGTGCTGGCCAGGTTGCAATTTCATAACCCTGAGCTCAAGTCTTTTAAAACACTGTGTGAAAAACCTGAATGCCTAAGAGAGCATCCTGGCTTTCTTTGTAAAGGCCAGGCACTCAAGAGTTTGATGCTCCAATTCACAGCTTTTAGGGACCAAAGTCTTAACTCTGGATTCAGGCCTAAGTAATTAATTGCACTGAAAGTTTAATATTAACCTTGTTCTTTAGCTGTTGTACATACTTTTCATTCAAGTGCAAACCATTACCTTCACTCTGCCCCTTTTAGAAAAGCAGAGAAAATATTTCTTATTCAGGCTTTAAGCAAAAATGCAAATTCAAATACACCACTAACATTTCTTCCCAGCCTTAGGACTTTTTTTTGCTGCATAATGAACCACTACTTCGAATGCAACATTTCATTTAGAAAACATTGTAGTCATATTTTCTTATTCAAAATTGTAATAGTTTTCATTTAAAATATAAACCAAACCAAGAAGACACTTGACCAAAGTCCTGTAGTAATGCCAAGAAAACACATTTGAAATGAATGTTTGAGGAGTTTAGGATTCTTCTTCTGATTTAGTTGATCTCTGTGCACCAATTTTGCCATGAGGATGATAAAATTATATATATTAAATATGCTGATTTGAAGACCAGCAGGATTATCTGATCATTGTTCTCAGTTTCAACACTTAAAAGAAACCAAAACAATGTTCAGGTATAAGAATGACATGAATAAATCTGTTAAGTAGTTTGAGAAGCATTTAACTAGTGGAGCATACATAAAATTGAACATCTCTAACAAGGAAAATGGAATAAGAATTTAAATCCCATGGGCACTTTGCTATGTCCGAGCGATGAGAACTCTGTCTTGTTTTGCAGCTAAGTTAAAACCAGCCTTGCTAAGAACAGGTGAAATCCTGATTCCATTAAACCAGGGGAATGCACAAGATGTCTGCAATGTGCTTCCAAATTTTACCCCTTTGAGTTTCTTAATATCCAGAAGCTTTAACAAACTATTATGCAAAACCTTGTATCTGCTGCAAAATGTACTAACGTGCAGGTATGGAAAGCAATCTCATTTCCCACCATTATGACTGCAACCTGCAATTGTTGCCTGGAGAATTTGGCTGGAAAGTGTATTGATTCTTCCAAACAACACCAGCAACAACAACAGCAGCAGTTAGATGCACAATGAAGATAATGTCATCACAGAAGTTTAGAATAGACAGGATTTTCTCTTGGCTGTGGCCTGGATAAGGCCTCTTGCCTAAATTCAGGCTGACATCTGAAATGTCAGCCCTAGGAGTCTTCCTTTCAAGAAGTCCTTCAGTATCAGGCTGGGCAGTTCGCTTTTGTAAAGGAAATCTGACAGTACATTCAACTATCTGAAAGTAAGCATTTTCCACTAAAAATTTCGTATTTCCAACAGAGAAGTCCAACAGCAGGTTGTAATTGGTATTTTCACAGCACACTGCCCCATAATGTATCCAGGGAGAGCAATCAATGAAGGGAAACCAGCTTGTGAAGGAGACTGGGAACTTGAGAAACTTGATTCTAAGATTGCAATTTAGCATTTTGTAAAGTCAAGTGCAACTTGGCATTTTCACTTGTTAAGTTTCAACAGAATCTCATTTCATTCTCTATATCCATGGGTTGTGTCACCTTATTCTTTTTCTGATCCTTCTCTCCCTTCTCCCATAAAATATACGCATGTATTTTGTCTCCAGAGAAAGGAATCAGGTCCTCTACGTATGTAAAATAGAATTTAGAGATTCTGTCTTTTAAAATAAGGAACTCTGATTACAAGCAACGAACTCTACTCACTACTATTTAAAATCTAAGACACAAAAATCCCTGCAAAAATGTATGAGGGTACAGGCCACATCCAAAAAGTCTGAAGTAATAGCTCATTTTCGCCTATAGGCACCTATATCCATTGCTATGGATTTCAATATAAAGACTTTAGGCAGCATATCTTCTACCAAGCCTTGTGAGATTTCTTCAGCACACAAGTCCATTCTATTAAAAATGAACAAACAGGCAGGACAAAAAGTGTGATTGGAAACTGATTCCCAGCTGATTTATGTACATATTTTCTATCCCATTGAAAGATGGAGAAATGAATGCTTTTAAGAAAGGCACTCTTAGAGTGCACAGGCCTAGGGGGCAACTGAGGGTAAGTCTGCAGATCACAGGGGGTGGGATGGGGTTTCTCCACCACAGAAAAGGAGCTTTCCTGCTTCCTATCAGGAAAAAGAGTAATTAGAGACATCAGAGACAGTCACTGTGATTGGCTTGTTGTAGCATTGATTGGAGGCTCCTGAGAGAAAATTGCAAGCAAGCTCCTAAATGTTGTCTATTCATCATACAACATTTATAAGCAGCTCCATAAAAGAGAATAACTAACTGGAGAAAACAAGAAATTTAAATATTCCATGTTAAATAAAAAAAAAAAAAAAGAAAATTACTGAAAAGATAGTTTCAAGAGGAAGATAACAGAAATATATTCACGTTATCAGTCATGGTAAAGGGAGGATAGAGAGACATCACCAAAATGTAATTTTCAGTCTAGTTGCAACTCTTCTTGTTTAAGAGTTCATGATCTGAAAACCACGAGTACAAAAGGTGTCCCAAAGAATTAAGAATTGGTGGGTCTCGTTTTTACATGATTTGGAAGACATCTAAAGGCAAGGAAGAGCTTTATCAGTCAGGGGCATCCTATCTCTCATCTTTTCTATTGTTGTAGTCTTGGATATAAGTACAAGAACCCTTTAGAAAAAAGAAGGTTTTCTGCCCTTCTCACCTCTTCTTTCTTCAAACAATTGTGTAGATCTTAAAATACGAATAAAAACCCATGGGGCCAATTTTTCAAAATGAAGAGGCTGACTCCCACCTCTTGACTTGGCTAGGTCAGAGTTCAACGAGGCTGCTCTGAAGGCAAGAGAAGCCCGAGCTCACCTGTGGCGCGCGAGCGTCGCGGTGGCCGGCGGCCTCTGCTCAGAGAGCGCCTTCCGAGAGGCGCTTTGTTCTGGGGCTCACTGAAAGTCAAACGCCCACCTGGTTTAACCTTTCAGAACATGCACTTCCCGCTGAGGAGCCGTGCCTTGCACTGGCTGATCTGTGCAATAGTCTTTCCCTTTTCTGGAGTCTTGATTTGGGTAGGAGGAAATCTCGTTAATGCCACCGACTTGGCACCAGGGCTTGTGCGTAGTGTGTTTCTTCTGCACCATCTCTTATGGTGAGATTAAGCCCATTTTCCACCACAGTGGTTCGTTTTGGACATTTTGTACACTTAAAAATTGGCCCCTTGAGCCAGATCTCTGCCATATTGCCACTGCACAAAACACGTCAGCCAAATTCAAACCTCATTATTCTGTTAAACTGTGGTTTTAACCAGTCACTGATTTTGTGGTATCTTCACATTTCTATCAAGTGTGAGAACTTGATAAGTTTAATAGAAATTGAGTTTAGCCTTAGGTTCCCATCTGCTCAAAAAGTTAGAGCCTTTTTCTTGTACTCCTGCATTAAGATTGAGAACTTGGAACTCAATTTCCTAAATGGGAACAGGAAACAGAGCTATGAAATTTTACTAGATTTCTAAGGAGTCTGTAAATTAAACTTTTGGCTTGAATGGAAGAGTAATATTCTTAACATGTTTGGATGCAAACATCTTTTCCAGTACTATTTATTACTTTCTGCAGGTATGTGATAACTTGCAAATGGTGCTAATATTAAAGATGTTATTAAACTCACAATTCTTCCTCAAGGTCCTTACCATCTGCCACAGAAAAGTCAGTAATTGTTTATCTGGGAAGCATGAGTTACCTCCTGCTTGAATATTAATTCATTCATAATTAGATTTTTGCATTAATCAGAATTCTATACAATTTGAGGGTAATCACAACCCCTGCTTCCCAAATAACATATGCACAAATATTCAAGTCCAAGTCATCCAAATCTCTCTGCTTTTGAAGCATGTGTCAGGTTTTTCCCCATGGTGCTTTATAGTGTTTATTATTATTAAGTGATATTATTATACAAATTATACCATATGAACTATTATACATTTTATAGGTATAATTATATATGTATAAATATTTTATATGTATTTTATGTATTATAGAAATCGTTGCCAAAATAATAAATGCTGCATTCTTCATGATTAAAAGTGTCCTATTCCTCTCTCAGAGTAGTTCAACCTTAATGTTTATAGAAGATCTGAAAGACCTGAAGACAACTTCTGCTGTCTCAGTAATCCACAGATAGTTGTACATTATTTACCACCAGCTGTTCCTGACAAAGGTTTATTTATCCTTTAATACCATATAAATCCTAATCTCTTACTATAAATTCTGTTAAGGGAAGAGCCAGTTAACAGCATGTGACTGATCAGGAATAGAAATGGGTGACAGGGGAGTATTGATCAGGAATTTAGACACATACACTACGTTATCTGTGAAAATGGTACTTGGCCATCTTGGCTGATGAAAAAATTGAAACCTGCAGCTTCCTGGAATTACTTAAAATTACAGGTTTTCACTAAATATGAAAATACAACAGCAAATCCTTAATAGTTCTCTAATTACTTACTTATGCCCAGGCTTCTCTATGAAAAAGTAGAAAATGTGCACTCCCCCATTCCTGTGTATTCTGGTGAAATTTAATTGAAATCAGCAGAAGTATTATTGGGGTAAGCATAAAATAGCTGAAACTCAGTTATGGAGGTAGGTGTTTGGGCTGTGAAAATGCAAATCCCTGCTTACAAATCCCTTTAACATGTGATTTCTGAGAGTGTTAAGAAATTTAGGTTGAGAGTTGGCATGGACCACTGAAAGACATTCTGAAAGTCCAGAATTTGAAAGGCTCCAAAATCTGATTTTGCAGTTCTGATCACATCAGTGTTTCAACAAGTTTCTCAAAGATTGCCAAAAAAAAGTCATTATGAGAGACAGCTATTGGGTAGGCACTATATCTGAGTAGAACTATGCAGAAATTAATTTTGTGTGAATTAGGGTGGCCAAATTTTGCTGGCATTTGCACTCTTGAGTGAATATAATATAATACTTCCCATTCTCTGGGGACATGGAAATGATGACATCTGCATTGTCTGTGAATGTAGTACAACAAAGCTCATAAATTGATTTTGTGTCACGGGAGTCATTAGAGACCATACTTCAGCTGAGGCAGAGCCACTGACTGTCCTAGTTCTTCATTTCTTAACTTTTTCTTCTAAAACTGTCCTTTTTTGTTATTTTTTTTTTCCTTTTTCCTTTTCCCAAAGAGATGATTCTTCCCATTCCAATGCAAGTCACCAGGTCAGATACTATTCACACTGTTCTTTTTTTTCATCCAACTACTTCTAAAAAAGAAAGATTTTTTCTATTATTCACAACCTACTTTGTAGTTGATCCAATTCAGTTTCACTGAACGTAGCACTAGCAAGAACCAAATACATTCTTGTGTTAAAAGTAAAATATTTTATGGTGGAGCAAATTTACTGTAGGTGTGGAAGTTTGTGGAGCTTCAGTGATGCAGGGAGCTTGATCCATCAGATCAGAGAGCTTGGCAGAACTCACCACATTAGAAGGAAAACATACAGTGGTGAGGTTTTGCCCTCCTATAGAGTCTGCCATCTGAGAGCCTCAAGGGTAACCGAAAATTCATGGTCTGCTAGTTCCAGGAGCTGGTTTGAGATTTGGGATCAGTTCTGAAATATGCCACAGATATTCCTAGGGAAAAAAAAAAAATGTAGAGGAAAGTGGAGGGAGAGAATGCAAACATGAGAATTTACTGTCTTTTTATCATCAGGTAAGAAAAGTTTCCTGATCAATACAGATAATTCAGTATAAACTCATTTAAAAAATGAACACAGGAAAATTAATCACCACAAGGTCCTTGCTCTTCCCCTGAAGCCTGTGGCATAAACTCAATTTACATTCAGAGTGATTTAGGTCTTCCTTCAAATACATGGTAATAGTAACCATGTTGGGTTTTTTTGGGGGTCACAGTCCACTGACAATTCCCTGTTATACCAGAAAGTGATCGCTGATACCTACTATACCCCAGGGTATGGACTGTGCCAAAAGCTGGTGAATTAGATAACCACAGTGCTTGAGCCCAAGCCCTCACACTGCTTTGTGAGCAAGTATGGACACAGTCTATGTAATCAGGGGTAAATCCCCACAGATTTAATGCACAGAGAGGTTTAACCACCTGAGTCACACCCAGATCCTTCCAAACTCCCCACACCCCTTGACTGCTAAATTAAATATACGTATTTGGCAAGGTGCACAGCATGCAGACTTCCACTGTGATGTTATTGTTATTCATACCTGTATATCCAGGCTGGCACCTCAGTCTCAGAGCTCTGTTGGGTTGTCTTCTGATTTTATTTGAAAACATTCTCCTTTTGATGAGTTTCAGCACAGGGGGTGTCAGACCTGTTCTAAGATCTTGCTCCTGCTTGATCTGAACGTTATCCCTGTTTTCTGGCTGCTGGCCTGACACAGTGGCAGCTGAAAGATTTGTCAAAGGGTGGGCAAATGGCAAAGCAGGGGCTGATCCAGACCTGCTGAGCCCAACACTTCAGCCTGCAGCATCTTTTCTCTTCTCAGATGGTGCAGCTCAGGCCTCAGGGGACAGATGGGGAAGAGGTGGGTGACAGACAAAAGTTTTGTTCTGCCCACAAACCTTTTCAAACACTGGATGTGCAAAATGTAGGAATGTGCAGAATGATATTTTAAAAACCTGATCCTACTACCCTCAAGAACCTCACAAACAGGAGAAAGGAGATGAAACAATACAAACGAAGATTTGTAAAACTGCTGTCTTTCTTGACTGCTAAATTAAATATACATATTTGGGTGCTTTTCTTTGGACAGTGGATACCTTTGCATGTCTTAAACTGCCAGCCTGAAAGTGAGACTTTTTGTTTAATTCCAAGGAACTGATTAAATGGGATGAGTTAAATGTTTTGTTGGCTTGACTTCTTCACTACTGTTCTAATTAAAGACTGGAATAATCTCCTTGTATTGTGGGTTTTGATGAGATAACTCATCATTTGATCACTCATGCTGGCTGGTTCTGTTGTCAAATTAACTACTGAGTGTGCCTTGGGGGATGCAGTTAATTTTTCTCCTTTTCTGTTTTTGAAAATATTACAGTTGAATCAAAGTGCTTGAAATTAAACTTTCATATGAGAGACTAAAAAGCTGTGTGCTCAGATTTCAAAAGGAACTTTTATGTTAGTGAATTTATACTTAAATTTTCGGTTGCTAAATGTAATTAAAGATTCTCATTTTCATCCAACAGCCTGAAATTAAGGTGGGAATCACAGCAAGGGTTGGAATATGGATCCTCTCTCACCACCCCCAGCTGCTGAGAATCTCTTCCACGATCAGAACCACTCACACACAGCCCTGCTTTAGCCCTATATCTTCACCTCTCTGTTCCTCTTTTATTTGTCCCACACGGGGTATTTGTACCACTAATACCCCACAATATCTGCTGCAATAAAAGTGCAGGGGTGGAGAGAGACAGAGGAATCCTTGAGGTGCTGTGCTCGGAGGAAGACAAAAGGCTAGATAATTTCTTAAGGTGTATTTTACTTCTAATTACTATTTATTTTCCTGAAAATCAAAAGTTTAATAGCTAGATGAATACACATGTCAGACACCAAATTGTTCTAGCATTGTATTCAAGACAGTTTTACAAACTGTCTTCAATTTGTATTCTTGCATAATTTCATAACAGAATTATTCAGAGATTTACTTTTACTGCTAAAGGTCATAAAGACATGGATTTTTTCCCCTATATCTTTTATGTAGGTAATAGTATCTAGTAGTTAGTAAAATTCATCCAGTTTCTTATTGTACCTTCCTAATAAATTGTCAGTACTTTAATTTTTCTTCCTTAACCTCCTCAACCTCCTGAACAAAAACCATAAATTAATCAATATTTTAAAACTTTCATAATGGAGTGGAATGTGGTGTTCTTTTCTTGAAGTACTATTGGACAGATTATTTGACACGAAGAAATGTCATTATTCAGATCATTGCATGAAAACCATAAACACTAATCAGTGTATCAGGAAGAGTGCAGAGATTTGTATTGATTAAAATGTTTTGAAACACTCAATTGAATCCTTTTTGTCTTTGAATGTTTTGAGTTTTAGATTACACCTACAAAGGATTTTTTTCGTTTGCTTTTAAAATGCATTATTTTCAAAGACAAATGCCCTATTTAATTTCATTTTATATGTTGATTTATAATGGTGAGACATATCTGTTCTGCAACAGAGCATTCAGTATCACCAATGAGATTTTTTCTGATGAGCTCTGGTGAGTCTTTGAAGAATATTTACCTGCAGCTGACACAGAAATCCTTGAAGCTGTACTTAATTGCCATCTTCAGAAATCAAATAATTAGCACTTTAATACGGATTAAGGCAATTTACTTCCAAGTGTGAGATTTGGGTTGTCATCATTGTCACCATACATTGTTCAAGAGGTACCTGTGAAGTCAATAAGAATACCACAACATACTCCAGCTCAGCTGATATTTGAGTACAATGAAGAATTTATATCTCACTGACAATATGGAATTTTGGGTTGAAGCTGATCTATAGTAAATTCTAAGGTTGTCGTATCAAATCTTCCTGTTTATAAAAATAGCACAGACATGAATGACATATTTTAATCAAAAATTTTTGCTGGAATAAATTGAAAGTTGATTAAAATCTTGAAATCAAGATTAGTCCATTTCTAAAAATGGTAAAAATGAAGGGAAAAATAAAAGAATAAGATTATAGTTTGAGGGTTCAAAAAGGGAAAGCAAATAAATATTTTGTACTTTTTAAAGAATAAGAAAATTACATTTTCAATGGAAAAGAGAAACAGATTTTACCCATCTTTGGTTTTTACTCATAAGAGTAAATGAGACTATAATTTTTTCTTCTGTTTTTTGGTTTTGGTTTTTTTTTTTTTTCAGTAATTTGTTCCCCATCTTCTTCCCCAGCTGCAGGTGAGCAGCCTCTTAACTTCAGTTACTTATCTATTTGAGATCCATCAGGAGAAAAGAATAAAAAGTTATAAGACAAAGGAACACAAATGCTTCTGCTTCCTCAGCAGCCCTTGTTTGGAAGTTTGGGTGGTACTTAGACCAGGAGTCGGCTCCAGAAATCCAAAGGTCTCTCTGATCTTGAGGTGCCAGCCATGTCTGACTGGTGGAAAAAAATATATATATTATGTTTTAAACAAAATTTGTCTGGTCATTGTACTACACAGCCTCAAAGCACTGTCTAGAAGGTAAGGAGTGGGGAAGACTCAAGCAGAGCTGGGAGGAACTGGAGAAATTCATTTTCTGTGGCACCGTGTGAGAGTACTATCACAGATAGCAGAGATGGTGAATGTGTGTGTATATATATATATGTCTATTTATCTATATATCTATACATCTATCTATATATATATCCCCATCCCTCTTCCCACCCCTTCTCCTCCACTCCCCAATATCTTCTGTCACTTGAATTTTCAAATTGAAAATTGGCTTGACTAACTGTTCAAGCATTTTCTCAAAACTTTCTTTCTGCCCATACAAAAAGCTGTCTCCACGGATCTTATAATTCATGATTATCACTCTCATGATTGAGGTCTGTCATAATAATACTTTCTTAGGTTAAGTGTATTTCACGGCCTGATATCCTTCTGGCACTAATTTTTGTAGATTGATAAGTAACTGAAAGATGAATCACTATTTCCAGCCCATCTGACCTATTTTTATGAGTTCTCTGTCCTGGTTTCCTGTCTGAGGCACTGGTACGAGGAAAGGATTCCCTTCTTGATTATTTTTTCCTCTTCTGCATTTGAAACACCTTTGTTTCAGATGCAGACTCCTGGATGATGATACTTGAAATACATGTATTTATTTTTTTCACCAGGTCTTACTGCCTACCTTATTCATATCAATATCTTGCAAAATATTTTTTTCAAAAAGTAAACCTTTTTAAATTATTTATCTCTGAAAGTGGTTCAGGATGGAATTTCAAGAGGTCATTTGTGCTGACTACACTCAGGCACAGAGAAAGGATTAATTAATCATAAAACTTCATTATGAACATTTGTCTAAGTTGTTCTTAAAAACATGGAGTTACATGTTGCAGAAATTCCCAAAATGTTCTAATCCACTCTTTTTTCTGCAGAGGAAAAGCTTTTCCTGCTGTGCAACCTGACTGCTTTTGGTGCTTCTTGAACTCCATTATTTTTCACTTCCTTTGCACAGAAGAATAAGTGCACTGTCACACCACAAATGTAGAGTTTTGTTATCACTCACCTAAATTGCAGTGTTATAATCTGAGTTGAATCCTACTGCTTTTCTCTTGCTTTCCTAGAGGAGTCATGATTTGCTTCCCAGTGAGAGAAAAATTATACAAATCACATAAGCAGCAAGAAATCAAAAGGGGAAAAAGATGGATGAAAGGAGAATCAAATCTACAGTTTTATGAACTTAATAACGCAAATTACATAATGTCTTTACCTCTGTGTTTTATTATTGCTTTATTTTTCTTTTTGTCATCTGCTAATCTCATATTCATTTGTCCCGTAGATGAATTCTGGATTATTAAAATATGAATTAGATCAGAGGACATGCTGTCTGATTAAAATAATATCCGGTTACTACATGCTGATATACACCAAGGCTAAAATCCAAATATTCTAGCATTATTAATCTACAGCATGTCTTAACAACATAGCCTAAAAGTACTTATTGTATTACAGGAATTAAGGGTGGGTTTCTTTCATTAAATGGGAGCAGCAAATAATGAAGAAAATGATTTAGCAAGCAGAGGTTCTCCCAGGCTGTACCTTAATGTATCACTGGAGAGCCATGTGAACTTCTGTTCAAAAAGACAGCCTCTTAAAAATGAAATATACAGAGAAAACAGAACTTCTGAAAGAGACTTGAGGCTGATTAATGTCTAAAATATTTACTTTAAAAGTTGTTTAAAGTACAGATAAGAGGTAACCTCTATTGCTACTACAGCAAAATTTGTGTGTTAGATTCTGATTAGAATGCAGTGCATTATATTTTTATTAACATGCTAAAATTACTGCTTCATTCATTTCCTCAATGCAGTAAATAAGAAAGATTCAATAGTGATATGGCAAAAGAATTTTATTCCTCCCCCAGTACGATAACACATGGCCATGGAAAATCAGCTGGAATCAAGATTGGTGATATCAGAAAGACTTATTTTTTCAAAAAATTCTGTGCAATCCAACTAGATTTCCATTCCCTTCAAGCTGCTGATTTCAGAACTGCAGGGAGTATTAAAAGAAGTGTATTTGCTTTATAAGAGCTCATCTACTTACTTCTTTGGATCAAAAGCCACATCAGCATTTGAATTCTAAATAAATATTGGCCAAGGCCATCCAGAGCTCAAATAGTGAACCTCAGGAGATCCAGGAAAATGTGTTCTGATGGAAGTTCTGATCTGTAATAAATTCAGCTCTTCATCTCTCCTCACTCTTGATATATAAGCAATCATGTTACATTATGTACATTATGTTAAAACGTTTATGTTTGGGAGGATGATGCTTTTTGTCAGAGTTTTTGGTGTTTGATGTAACTACAGAGTACCTTCTAAAGATGGAGAAATTACAATGGAAATTAGAAATCAGTGAAGAAGGAATAATCAGCTCAAACAGAGACGTGCATTTCAGGCAGTTTGAGTTAGCCACAGATCCTTCCTTGCTTGCTTCAATATCTTATCAATATAAAATGAGTTCTCTGAAAGGCTTAGCCAAGGTTTCACAATATATGGACTTCTAGAAACACAGAACAGGAGCAGGGAAGGATCCAGAACATGTTCACTCACTAAGCACAAAATGAGTCCAATATTACTCATGCCAGAGGGTTGTGTAAAAGTTTGTGATGAGATATCAAGGCAGAATTGAAAGCACAATATGTAAATGCAGCAGTGAAGAACTTAGAAAATTCTGACAGACCTATACTGACTGTGCTCCTCCTGCTCTGGATCAGAGTATAGCCTCATCCAATTTATGAAAAATATATCAGGAAACCAATATCCTTTGTCAATTCATTGTTGTTATTAGTTGAAATATTACTGAATTATTAAGAATTTTTTTTTTTCAGAAAGGGGGAAATGGAAAATTACAGCATCAGCCAGGTATGCTGCTTTAAGCCTTCCAATACACAAAGAATTACAAAAACAAAATCCCTCACATTTTGAAACTATTTAAAAGGAATTATGTATCCTTGTCTTTTCCTAGGGAATGATGAAAATTATATTTGTGATTAGGAAGCAGACAGAAATTAATTTCTGTTGTGTCCAGAGTTCTAAACCCTCAGACACACCAGGAAGTGCATTCCAGGGTAATTGTGGAAATCACTGTGCTGTTCCTTGATTTGTAAAAGCCATTGCACAGTGACCTGCAATCACAGAGATTTGTGTACCAAGGCTCTTACGTGATATTGCTGAATTTATCCAATATCTAGGTCACTCAGCTGGGTGAATATCTCTCCTTTTGAGATCAGCTACATGAACTAGAACTGGAAGGAAAAAAGAAGAAGAAAAATAAGGTATAAAGACTGAAACTTGTGAGATCTTTAAGCACAGATAGAACAAAAAGCTGAAGTGCCAGGAGAAATCTCTTCCCAGTGTATTCTTTCCACTCTTCACACCACGGGTGTTCTGGGGACAAAGGAGTGATGCACAAGAAGTTTATACAACAGTTCTGGTTCCAGTGGAATTCCTTCAAAGTGCTTGTCCGTGCTTGGCAAATCCAGTGTGAACATCAGCACAAAAACATTCTTCCCATGCCTCAGTTGTTGAGACAGGACATTAATCCTGGTGTTACTCTTAAAGCTACATTTTGTTTAGGTAAGATGGATAATGGTCCAAGAAGGGAGTGATAACTCCGTGATATCTCAAGCTCATCAAAACTGAGTTCCAAAGATCTTTTTCAGGCCATGAACAGGAGGATTTCATACCTGTATCTCCCACAGGCAGCTCTTGTTTTGTCCCTAGCTGGGATGCACACCTAAAAATCAGGATTTGCAAACCCAGGAAATTTTGTTCTTTTTTAATGACATATGTTCCTTAAGTTAAGGAGTCTTGGGGCCAGGAGAATAATGAACTTATTTAGTAAACATGAATGTTTATTTAGTAAACAGAGACAGTATAGATATGGCCTGCTCCTTTATTTAATTCAATGTAGAGGGTCCCATTAAGTCTAAATAATATGGATTTAGAATTTCATTAATAATATGCATATTATTTCTGTTTTGAAGGGGACATAGGGAATCACAGATAATAAAATAAATGCACTTTTCAACAACCTTTTTATTGTTATGACTTCCTGACTCAATTAAGATTTTAATTATAGACTTAATATTGCAAGTTTTCTTTTGTAATGTAATTAAAACCTAGATTGCTACTGTTGAAGAAAGCTTAAATATAATGTCATTAATTCAAAATTATACATTGGAAAGCAATCTGTTACCATTTTATTAACCTATCATGCATCTAGATGTGTTAAAGTGTTTTGCTGGCATTTCAAACACCATTTGAATATCAATAAGAAAGTAGCTAAATTGTGCTAATTGACACTTTGGAAGTAACTTGTAGCTTCTTTGAAATATCTCAGTTAAAGCCTAATCATCTTTTTCAAGTAGATTGCACTTAAAGTATTTTAATGGACATAATTAAAATTTAATTGTTTATGTTATTTTTTCATCATAATTGGCAGATTAATTAGATATGGATCTTAATATTACTGTTTAATAGGTGTTCTTGTTACCAGCTGACATTTAAGAATGTTGCAATCACTGTTCTTTCGTGTTTTAACATCTAAATTGAGAAATAGTGCTTTGGAAAAGAAGGAATGAATATAATTGTCCAGATTTTGTGTGGCAGTGGAATTGCTATACTGGATCAGGCCTATGAACTCATCTTCCCTGACGTGTGCAAGAACCAGATGCTGCAGAAGAAGGAGTAAATCCTCCTATCCCCATTCAGCAGATGTGGAATATCTCCCCGTGGAGGTGTCCTTGTAATCCCCGAGGATTTGGATTAAACCATTAAATACAGGGTTCATTTTATTTTCTTTTATAAATCTCTAGTAGTTTTAACTAGGATCTGTTTGAATATTTCTTCTCCACATAAACCCACAGCTTCTATGGGAGCTTCTCTAATTCTTTAGTGAAGACTACTAACTGATAACAGAGTGAATTATAAAATGGTAAAATCCAAGTCCTTGCAAAAAGTCCAACAAAAATCACGCCTGAAGTTACAAAAGCAAGTCTCAAATCCAGATTTCTTTGACTGAAGAACAGGAACACTAGGAAGAAAGGAAGTAAATAAAATGTTACAGAGGAAGTTCAGATCTGCAAGTTTTTCTTGAAAGAAAATACCATCCCTCAATATTCCTAAAAAAACCAAATAGACAGAAAAAATAAGAATCACATAAGAAATATCAAGCCTTTGTACTAGAGAAGTCACACCTGCTCCCTAGGAATCAGCAGAAAATGGCTAAAATTGCTATGATTTGTGACAGCATCCAGTGAAACTGGCAGGACCATCTCTTTGGGCAGGGACATCACACATTTCACACTGCTGGGCTAATTTCTGCCTGGCCAGCATGAATTCACTGAAGAGCTGGTTCCCAGTTCTCATGAGGTCTGACAGTATGGGGAGCCACCTCACCTGTGTGTCCTGACTAATTCCCATGTAAAAACTTCCTGAAAGTGTATCCCGGGTCCTGCACATCTTTCCAGAAAGGCTGATTGAAAACCTTCCTGGTTCTCAGCAGCAGTTCACCAACACTGCATCAATCTGGCCATTTTTTATGAAATCCAAACAAGCTTTAACTGCAAATTTGCAATCAATTTTATTCTCTGAAAATGCTAAATTCGAGGTATGATTCCTTGGAAAGTGACATAGCTACCTCAGGGTGCACTGAATAATCATATCTGAGTTTCCACTGAATTCCCAACTTTTCTGTGCTTTTTCCTATTTTTCCTGGACATTTCCCTGAAAAATTTGCTCACACAGTGCCATGAGGCTGTCTGCAATGTGGGCACTTGAAAATGAAAGATAAATTCATATGCACTGTCATTTTCACTACCTGTGGAGTAGGTACAGTGGCAGAAGAGAGTCAGACTCAGCCTCAAACTGGGGGCCTTGGCACAGGATCCAAAATCTGATAGCAAAAATGACCAATATAAAACAAGGGAAGAGCAATGTACCCCAACAGAAGAACAAAAAGAAAAATAATCTGGAAAACAACCAACAAAATGACCAGATATTTGGAAAATGTCTTGGATAGAACAAGTGAGAAACACTGAATATGGGTGTGAATGTAAATTCATCCACTCTCTGCTTCCCGAGTCTAGATTCTATCCTCTGTTGTGGATTTAAATGTATATATTTTTGAAAACTGAGAGGGGATTAAAGAGATTAAAGCTTCTATCTTCTTCCTTCCAGGGAGAAGTTCCTAATTGCTGCCCTTCCACTGGAAGTGGGTAAAGGATATAGAAAAAATTTAGCCTAATGGTTAGAGATCTGATCAAGGGAAAGGGATTTCATGTCTCATTTCCTGACCTCTTTGGAAACTTTATACAGGACTCAAAAAAGAAAAGAACCCCTCAGAGCAGGCAACATCTCATCCAGCTCCTGCCTAACCTTCCCGACCACCTGGGATATGCAAATATCCTTTCTACCCCTGTGTCCTCTGAATGGTTGAGGGTGCTTAGGAAAAGATTATAAAAACCAAGGAAACACTGATGGGCAGAAGAGAAAAGAGTATTAATCCTGCTGCTTTCCTTCTGACCCTGTGAGAACTTCTTTCCTTCCTATGCAGCGACCCAGGGCTAAGAAAAAGGACAGTTCTGTTGGAATAACCAAATATACTTTATTTTTGAGTCAAACATGAATATTCATGCAATCATGATATATAATGATATATATAATATATATAAAATATATAATTATGTATGTAATTACATATTATATATAATATTACATATAATCTTCAAAGCTGTCTTCAGTCTAACCATTTCTCCCAGTTCAAGGCATAGTGAACGCTATATTTTATCTCCAGCTTCCAGATAAAGAATTTAGAGCAGCAGCAAAGAGGGAGAAGAAAAATGGGCTGTATTGAAATTGTACAGGGATACATTACATAGTAATTCATGAACCTGCTGTAGCTAATGCTGTTATCACAAATCTACTGCTATTTACGGTGCTAGGGTATGCAAAGAAATGCTCAATTCACTTTTACATATGTAAATTAAACATATAAAACTGCACATCTTTCCTTATTAGGCTGTGAAATGTTATGACTCAAATGTGACAAATAAGTTATTCATAGGTACTGGTGGCCATCCATTTTACACTATTCCCTGCAGACCACAAATACCTTTATATCCTAATGAATTCCCAGACTCTCTGGCAGAATCAGCCAAATAGATTTTAAATATTTTAAAGCATTTCTGAATAAGATAGTAGGTAGTCCACTCTAGATCCTAGTATATTCCCCAGCAAATAAAAGACTTTTCTTTTTGTGTTCATTTTGATTGCTGTCTGGATACTTGAAGAAAAAATTGATTAATTTTAACAGTGATAAATAGTCATTTGAGTTAAAAGCCACCTTGTGCCTTTCACATTCCATCTTCCTGCAATAATACAGAGCTGAGACTGCCAGCTGTAAGGAAATTTTGGTGTATTTTGCCAGTCAGTAATGTGAGATTTGAGATTCAGTGCTGAATCCCCAGATGTACCACAGATTTTACTTGTGACATAAAAAGTCCCCTAATTTCTTTGTATCTCATATTAACACCTGGAAAAAAATCTATGTGCATCTCAAAGTACATTTTGATGTCTAAACTATATTACAAAAAAAAGGGGAAAAGGGTACTGATGTGCAATCTCTGGAAATGTCTGAAGGACCTGGGTAATGAAAAGTTCAGGGAAAAGAAAGAAATGTGGAACTGATGTCACAGATCTGTTCCTCAAATCATGTTTCTCAGAAGGGCTGACAGAAGAGACCCCATGATCTCCCAAAGCTTTCTGAAAGCAATCCCCAACTGCTTTTTGGAAGTCCAACTTTCCCCAAACGTTATTGTCTTGGGAAGATTAGATGAGGAAGGAATAATTAATTGAAAGTTATTAAACAGAGAAATGAGATATTCTTGTGTAGTCATCTCAATCTAGTTGTAGGTATTTGCTTATGGCCACTGTTCCAAAGGGGCTGTTAAACTTCAACAATCTTTCATTCAGCTGAGTCTGGTCATTCTCTTAAGCCTCTGACATGGAAAAAAAAGGTATTTTCCTCCCAAGGAATAAGTTTGAAATGTGCAATTCAGAACTATTACAAAGTATTTCCCTGTATTTGAGATATTATATTGTACTGCAGTGCTCCTGGTAATATGTTAGGTAGCATATGTTGAAAATGTTTTAAATTAAAATGCAATTAGGTAATTTTTTTAACAAGATATGGAAACCAACTTCATAGGATTTTCAACAACATTGAAACAACAAATATTTTGACAATGTTAAAACAGGATCTTTCAACTCTTCTGCCCCATCAAGGATGGGACTGACTGAGAAACATTTCACTGCTGTGAAACATTTAGATTTTGATGGAACTCCTGAGATGACAACACACTGTGACCCCCAGTCAGGACAGTGCAGACCCTCAATGAACACTGGCTGTACCATAGACACGATCTCAACATCTGCTGGGGACACCTGATTCAGTATTAGGATAGAGTTTGCCAAATCTGGCAGCCCAAAGGATTTGAGGCTGCTGTAGCTCTGTTCCCCCAGGTTTAGCTGCTGGAAGTCGAGCACGAATTCCAAGCAGACAAACTGTGCCCGTGTGTGCATGGGAGCATCGTGGCTCCCTTGAAGCTGAAGTAGAAAGAAAATTAAAGACAAAGAGGAAGGTTTGGGTCCATGCTTGGCTTGGCAGTATCTGTTCTAAGGCTAGACAAACAAATATAAAGCACAAAGTCATATCCAGTGTTTTTGCTGTTGTAAAATTTAAGACCCTTTAGGTAAGACACGTTCACCAATGATAGGAAAGCACTAACACTCTTTGTCCTGATCATTGGTGCAATCTTGTTAGCAATATAATATAATTCTAATTACTTACATTCAATAATGCAGAATATAGATAGGAATGGGAATATGAGTAATCTTTGTGATCAAAGGACAAAGAAACTTCATTTTGATTTATACTTTAAAAATAGCTAAAGATTGAGATAGAATGTGTTTCTTTTTAAATGAGAACATAGAATGAGCTTGTGTAGTGTCTGTGGGGGGATTAAAATAGACATTAGATGAGACTGGATGGGATCTCAAATACCCTTACATGAGGGATAGTGAAGTCTGGAAAAAAAAAATTCCAAAACTCTCTGTAGTTTTAAGTCTGGGAATTGCTGTCATCTGTGCCAACAAAAATCTTGCACCATTGATCCATTCTTCTGTATTCTTGTGGCAGGGTAAAATGTTTTAAGAAAATTCAAAAGCTTATGTCAAGCAGAAGAATGAAAACCTATTTGGACTGAGTTTTGTGCTGCATTATTTTTACTTGTAAAGGCAGAACCTGTGAATGGACTTGAGCACTAACCACATGCCTAGGTGTGCATGCAAGACCTGTGATAGATGGGTAAATTGTATTTTCAATGACTGTTAGCTCTGGAAATTGTATGGCTTGCAAAGGAAATAATCATGCTAGAACATCCAGTTTCACCTTTCAGAAATGTCAGTACAGTGGTAAGATGTGTCATTGGAAAGAAGACCATACACACATTGGGAATGATGAATGAAAAATGTTCCTGGTTTTTCAGAAATCTTTGAAAAATAATAATAATTAACCACAAAACCTTTATATTATCTGAACTCACGAAGGCAGCTGAACTGTTTTCTTACTGCACATTCCTTTTCATGCCTATGCCAGGTACAAGGAGCCATGAATACTTAAACCTGCTCTTGGCTGCTCTTGAGACACATTCTGGTTACAGCAAGGTGTGTTACCTCCCAGGGATGTGCCCTCTAGAGAGCATGTACTTCTAAAGAGGTGAAAGTCTGTCAACCCAAAACTTAATAGATTCCTGGATTTCCTTAGGCAGCTGATCGAGAATTTTCTCTTGACAAGAAGTTTTTAGCTAAGACGTGTATTCTAAACTGATGGAAAATTTTTGTCTGATCTTTTCATCTGTAATGCTGTTGCTTTGTAGGGAGCCAGCTGTGCATGTCATGAATGCAATGCCATAGTTTTGATAGATTGGTATTTTCTTGTTTTATGGAAATGTGAGAGGTGGGCCCTGGGAAGCACTTATGCCTTAGAAGTAGATAATTTTGAATTTTGTTTTGTTTTAGGGCTTTCCCACACCGATGACTAGGCCACTGAGAAGGGCTGACAGCCACAGAGTAACTTTTCCAATACCCACAGGTCTCCATAAAGCATTATCCATACCTACAGGGAACCAAAACAGATTTTCTTTAAGGCAGGAAAAGCCCTTCTGAGTATAATTAACCTCATCAAATTGAATTTTTATCAATTTACTTCCACAGGATTTGCCCTGTGTGTATTTACTGGCTTCTGTTCCTATATGCTACTTGTTTTGTTTTAAAGTAATATTGTTCACTTCAACTTTGTTACAAATTACAGCCCTTCAGGGGGATTAGTCAGGAGTCTTATGCAAGAAACCTCTAAAGAAGTGGAGGGAATATCAGCCAGTGATGAATTGCATTAGGTCTCAAAAAGAGATTTCTTTCCCTTTTGTCCATATCTCATGTGCAGTCTCCAGCCTCCTGAGACAGAGCTGAGTTTATCTGCAGACTGGCAATAACAACAACTCTGTGGAGGTGAGGAGGAGATAAGCCAAGACTCTTTGTGAAACTGCTACTGGCAAAATGAATGCCCCAAAGGGCTGGAATTGGCACTTAACTCTAAGCTGTTTTCCTCAGAAGTACAAAAATAGCCTTTACGTTTCCCATCAAAGCAAAACATAAAGCCACTGCATTTAGAATAGGGAACATTCTTTCAAAATTGGCCGGGGAGAAATGTTTTCGGTTGTTGTGTTCTTTCACACCAGCTGCAAAGGTTTGTGCCTGCAGTGTACTCAGCAAATTTCAGAGCACCTTTGAGGTTTTATTTTGTTCCTCCAAGCCTTGGCCTTGAGATTCAAAATGACCCAGTGAGTGTAAACCAGATTGGATGGGGCCCTAAGCAACTTGATCTGGTGGGTGCTGTTGGAAGCAGATGATATTTAGGGTCCCTTCCAACCCAGAGCATTCTGTGAGTCTATGATACACTTGCAGTTTAGCACAGTCTCTTAAAACTAATTGGATAACTCTGGGTAATCCCAAATACTCCAAGTGATGCTCTAGGGAACCAAGTAACTCATTTTAAAGTCTCAAAACCTCACACTACATCCCAGTGCTGTCAGCACGCCATGCCAGATGTGCCACTCAAACATCCCATCTGCAAGACTGCAGAATTTAACTGATGCCTTTCCAAGCAGGTGATGCTTCAGGGCTGAAGAATGTACACACCAATCCCACACGTTAAAGAAGAGCTAATCTAAATCTGCCCTCTTCCCCGTTGGAACCATTATCCCTTCTCCTGTCACTACATGCTGCTATAAAATCCCTCTCCAGCTCTCTTGTAGCCCCTTTAGGCACTGGGAAGTGCCAGCAACACCTTCTTGGAGCTTTGTTTTCTCCAGGCTGAACAACCCCAGCTCTCAGCCTGTCTTCATATACCCACAACAGGGACTGGTGCCTGTCCCACTTTCTGATTCAAGAGCTGGGGCCAATTCATTTATTTAGTTCTGTTAATAAAGGCTGCATCCAAGCATATACATGAAAGTTTGGAGGAGGTCTAGAATACCAGGTTTACTCTGCTGAAGAATGTAGACAATGTTTCTTTGTGAGCTTGGGGTTTCTTTTTAGTACAGGGTCTTATTACCACGCCATTCTCATTCATTTTCTGGCTTCCTTGTAGTGGAACTGAGCAAACTAATTAAAAATGTTCAGGATTCACTACTAGTCATTTATAAATGGAGAATGTTCCATTCATTTCTTACACAGGCATGTGCAGAGATTCCTTGTTTTACAAGTGTTATGTAGCATACAATCCCTTTGTTCCAGAAGTTAAGACCTCAGCTACAGACATTTTGCTTTGGATTAAAAATTGGCATGCACTGCTTCCTTCAGGAACATAATTCTTTTGGCAAATTGCCCTTTTATACTTCAACAAGTCTCCCTTCTTCAACATGGATTTTTACTCTCTGCTTTTTTCTCTGTTAAAAAGCCCTTTTTTATTTTTAATACACTTGGACATATACTTTCTACTTCATAACAAGGCCTCTGCTTTATTCTTGCTTCATGTATGGTCAGGGGAAAATGATTCTCCTTGGTTTTAGTCATTATCAAACTGTACAATATTTTTTTTCTTTTCATCTCTGATTGCAATACATGTAGCTAACCCCCAGCATTTAGATGGTGCTCCATCATGTTTTAATCCCTCTGTGTATCTGAATAAAAACCCAAAAATTAATGAAAAAATAACATTTAATAAGAGCCAAAATGTGTATGTCATTGCAGAACTGTATTACAGATACATCCGTGAACCAGGGAGCAGAAACACATCAAGAAAGTAAATAAAGCAAGTATTGGAGTGGTAAGTGATGGTTTTCCTTTTTCCCTGTCAATAAATACCTTCCTGTTCAGAGTCCACAGAAACAGTTTGTAGAGGGTGAAGGGAGAAATTAATCTAACCCAGACTCATCTAAAAGTTAGATGAGTACATCTGAGCTAGTTAGCCCATGTTCCTTTATAACCACTGGGGAAAAAATATAAAAAAAAAATAAAGAATCCTCAGAGGGAAATTCACCCAGTCTGTGTAAAATAATAAAATACTAATAAAATAATAAAATACTAATCCATGTTAGTGTGTGATGGGCCATTTATTGGGACAATCCAATTCCTAGCATGTACTCAGATATCTAATGTTTAAACTAACAGAGAAGAGACTCATCCTGGATTAAAGCTTGATATCAAGTTCCCTACAGTTTTTTCCCCTTTAATTCTGCTTCCCAAGTGTATTTACACAACGGAATGGACAAATTGCCCTCTTAGCCTATGTATGCTGCTTGACTTATCAAAAGATGCTATTCTCATTTTACACAAGGCTAGCTGATAAAATTTGACAATTTGGCACTGGGTGTGAAATTATTCATATAATTCTGGATTTTCTTGCATTTTAATGGCATTTTTAATTGAATCACCTTTACATATTTATTAGCTTCCTCAGCTGGTTACAGGAATCAAAGAATAGAAATCGTTGAAGAACTGGAGGTTCATTTCACCAAACACTTAGATGAAGTTCAGCCCAATATATTTTTCTTAGTGTCCAACAGCAAATCACTGTTTAATGTAAGGAAAAATGGAAAGACAATCAGACCTAGGTCTTTACATGTGGACACAAAATTTGAGTGAATATTTAAAAAACATTTCTTTCAATACAAAAATTACTCAGCTTTCATACATGACCCAAAAAAGCTGATGTCTTTCATTGAGTATTTAATTATCTGTTACCACTTCTTTTACCTCTGTTGCAAGCTGCAACTTTATCTGCTGTAGCTTTTGCACCACATATGTGTACTTTCATGTGTACTGAGAAAAGACCAGCACAGTAAAGCATGCTCAGGGACACAAATATAGTTGACATATATCATATATACTCCTTCCCGTGTGACTGTCTCTAACCAAATGAGACAGCTGTTAAACTAGGCTGGAAGCCAGGCTGGGATTTAAAGGCAAAAGGAGACTTAACACTAAAGTAATTCATTAAAAACAAACTCACAGCAGCTTTAGTCACTAGCAAAACCTGAAGTTCAGGGTTATTTCACTGTGGCATCCCACTCCAGTGCTAGAATGTTCATGTAATGAGAGGAATCAACCTGCACTGAGCATAACTTAATTATGGCTGCTGAAATTTGGTGTTACAAACATCTAGAAGCTTTTGCTCATTAATTGTGTAGAAGGTTAATGACATGTAAACTGCTTTTTAAATCTTATTTTGTTCTTTATATTTCAAAACTCCTGTCTGTCAGAGTTCAGAGAGCTGACAGAAGAGGATTTAAGCAAATAGTGCAGTATGAGAAAATGTTATCAATGCATGAAAGAGCCACAAGATGAGTTAAAGACAGAGATTGTGCTTGAGGACATGGAGGACCAAAGAAGACCACTGAAGTCACACCAGAAATCAAACCTGCCCAAACATGAGAGCTCATCTCTCCTTTCTTCCTCTACGAGAACAATAGGCAGAATACAAAACATCTGTACTCATAAATAAAATTCCCATGTAAGCAAGACATAAATCATGGAGATGAATTTAGCCAAGTTCTATCTCCTCTACCTTTCATTATTGCTGTTTGGATTTCTGGCTGTTCAACATGCACAGTTCTGCTTTCCAGTAGCAGAATCCCCAAAATCATCTCCCAAATCATGAGTCCTCCCTTTAAGAGTGGAATATCAGCTTGCTCTTACCATGGCTGCTCCTGCCTGGATAAGCCAAATGAAAAACAGTTAAACCAAAGGAACTTGTCAGCAGATGAACCAGAAAGAGTTGGACAGCCTTTAGCTCAGAAATGTGCTCAGAAAATTACTCCAATGCTTATAAATATATATTATTAAAATCTAAATCGGGTGAGAATTTTTAGTGTCAAGAAAAGAGGATGCACTTGATATACATTCTACCCATTATATTTTTTTGCCTTGTTTTAATGTTGAACTGCAAAATGCCATTTTCTAGGATTTCAGTGCTGATATTTTTTGGGGGTATTATTGAATTGGGAGACTATATTTATTTTATAAGATGTTTATGAAAGCCATGACCCAGGATTTCTACTCAGAATGGCCTTTAGGATTCTGGGTAGATCTCTGTGGAACTTGAGTGAGTGTAGAAAGTTAACTTTTCTGAATCAGGATTGAAATAAGCTGTTATTTTCTGTTTGAGAAAGCTTTTACTAACTGGCAGTAATAACTTAAAGAGATAAAAAGGAGCTGTCAGTCTCAAAAAAACCCTTGGTTTGAAAGGAGGTTAATCTTGCTAAATCCTAGATTGACAGAGACCTTGCACAGATTCCCAGAGCTGAATATCCATCCAGATAAATAGAAATGGCCACTTCAAAATCTCTCAGAATTAGCCCCAAGTTTTCTAAAGTATTAATCCAAAATCCTACATTTGTTTATTTATTTATGTAGCTTGCTTTCTGGAGAGGAACTGTGCACATTTACATCCTGAAATCAGACAGTAAGACACAAACCAAGTCTAAATAGATTATTTGATAAAGCAATAATTGAGCTTTGTGTTTGACACAATTAAAACACACTACCTCTCTGCAAGCAGGACCAATTTCCAAAGTTTTCCAGCTTGTACAGTGGAGTCTGCAGGAGCTGTGATTTGTCCAGCCAGGCCTTTCATCCTTTTTTTTTTTTTCTACAACAGTTTCACTGGGAAGCATCAGACAATGATGGATGCCAGTGTTTTAATCTCAGTGCCAGGTGTTTTTCAAGTAAGGTGTCAGAGGAGTTAAACTCTTCTGGACCCACCCATTGATTTAACAAGGCCTTCTTGTCCTGGAAAAGATTTTCAGGCACAGCAAAGAGGAGAGTTATGCCAAAGTGTCCGTGCTACCTCGGCGTGTGCCAGGTGGCACATGGAGATGGTGGAGATGGCAGTTTAACAATTTAGGGGGAAAAAAAAGCAAAGTGAGTCAATGAATTAGAAATAAAATAATTCTATCAAGAAAATCAAACCAGTTCAGTGTTGGGTGTGTTCTTTTGTTTGAGTTTTTTAAGCTTTCTGGATTGGCAAATCGTGAAGTTGGGATTGGATGTAGAGATTAGAAGGAAAATGAAACAAATCTAACAGGACTGCCAGGACTGTTAATGCCAAGATTCTTACTCCAAACAGCTCTGCATCATTTGGCAACAATTGATTCCATTTGTGAAATGTGAGAGAGAAAAAAATGAACATAAAAGGACTGATCCATTCAATAATTACCAGTTTAGATTCAATTTAGGGAACAGCTGAAAGAAGTGAGAGATGGTCACACCAAATTAGAGGCCAAAACTCAATGCCCTTGGTCTTCTGAGCACCTCTGATGGGCTGTGTTGGAATGAAATTCCCTTTGCCTTTACTTGGAAGAGAAGCAAATCCATTCATTTCGGTGGAATCTGGGATTTCTTTCTTGGAACACCAGTTCCTGGTGCCGGTGGTGAGAAACATAGGTAATGATAAAAGCAGTTTGGCTACAATTTAGAAAACAGTTATATTATTTCCAAGGAGAATGGAAAGCCACAGATCTGAATCGTCTAAATTAACAGGCACTTTGGAAGAAGGTTGAAAAAGAGGTTAGCCAAGACCTTTGCTGTTAGAAAACATGGAGTTTATGGTTGTATATAGCCAGCTGCGTGTGTCTTTAAGCCTTTATCAGGGAGTCTGAAGCCAAGGGTTGATTTGCTGCAAATTTAAATACTGAGAAAGCAGGTTAAAGACGAATATAGTATTTTGTAGCATTCCTGCTTACATTAGCAAAAAAAAAAAACAAACTTCTTTAACTTGTGACAGAAGTAATTTATTCTCAGAATGGCAGGGGGTTGGAATGGAGGGGAAGAACAGAAAGGAGAGCTGATGGGGAACATTTGTTGTATGCAAAATTCACTGCAGTACAGGAAGCAGTAAACTGTGTGATTATGGTGTGCTGCATGCAAAACATGTGCCACATCTACGAAATCAGTGTTCCTCTGTGCCTGGTAAATATGATAACTAACCCCAGTGTTAGGATATTTCATCATTTGAACTTGTTCAAATAAACCATTCCTCCTTAGACTGTTTAAGGAAACTACTTGGAGCACCTTGCCAAAGCTAAATCCTGGGTCAAATTTATATTTGTTGTTGCAGCTGAATCAGTCTTTTTAATTCCCTTCTCTACCCCCTTCAGCTCAGTCTGGTGCCCTTTACTTTAAATTGGAATCTGGAATCTTTCCAAAAACTAATAGAAAGTTCCCTGAGACAACATTGGGAGCACTCCTTTGCTTATCTAAACAATTTCCCAGCTTCCTCCAAACAGGAGGACTCTTACAAGGAAGGGATTCAAGAGCTGAACACATTTAGACTGGTGAAAGGCAGTTAAGAGGGTATTAAATCACAGTTTACAAGTACTTATGAGGGATTTTAGGCATTGCAAAGATTCACTAGGCATTGCATTTTTCTATTGCAAAATAGATGGAGAATTTAATTTGTCAATTTACCTTCAGTCTGCTTGCAAAATACAGGAATTACTGCTTCCTGAAATACAGGATTAATGTCTACCCAAGCAGTCAGAAAGGGCAGGCCAGGGAAAGCTGCAGTACTCACCACTACCATTTTAAAAGCTTTTCAGGGGTCTACGAAATAAAACCTATGAGTGTATATTTGGATAGATAAAATAGATAGCAGCAGATAGTGAAACCAGCACATATTTTTTCAACAGGGGAGAGTTTTAGAGTTCAAATATCTAATCTATGTATTGAAATAGAAAGAAAATCACTTTCTCAAAACTGGTTTACTTTCTGTTCCAGGCCATTGACAGCACAGGAGAAGCAGAATTTGGTGCATGGAGTTTAATGGATTTGGAAAGCATCTGCTGTGTCTCTTAGACACTTAAAGACTGTTTTCACATGCCTTAAATAAGCAAACAAACAAATAATGAATAGCTGTGCAGAAAGCAATTCCTATAAAGACACAGGGCAGCATTTCGGGAATTGTCACAATACCTAAATCAACAAGTGGTGAAAGAGCTGAAACCTGCAATTCTGCTCGGGGTCCTAAGTAGCTCCATAAAGGACCTTTTCAAACTCCACAGCAGAGCTCAGGGTGCTGTGTCCCTCAGCCTTCCCACCTTCTCCCATCCTTTGCAACCTCTCCTGCAGGAGGGATTTATGGCAGTTCCCAGAGGAGCTCTCTCCCACAAATGTGTCTGATTTTGAACCCATTTAGTGTCTGACCTTCTGAAAATCCCATTGAATTTCACTGTCTAATCATATACGAGGTGAAAAAAAAGATTATTTCTATCAGTTTCAGAACAGCTTACTTGTTTTTCTGTTTTCAAAAGTGAATGATGCAAGAATTTTCTCCTGACCATTCCTTGTTCTCTTTCTCCATGCAGCTCATGATTTTGTTGGTCTTTCTCATACTCTCCCTCACTTTTCTCATCAGAAAAGTCTCAAAATACTTGCTTAAAATTCCAAAAATTTCTCTAAATGCTTCTTTATAGAGAAGTTTTTTCATAACTTTGTTCTTACCTGTCTGTTTTTTTGATTCTATCTCCTTTTTCAAGTCAAGAAAAGAATTTCTATACAGGTACAAAGTTAAGTATTTCTCTTACCTGTTTTCCCTTGATGTTTTTTGTGTTTTATTCTCTATTGTTGCAAACAGCAATGCTCTATTTGCCTTCATGAAAGCTCTTTATTACTGAGCAGGGTTTCTGAAGAGACCAGAAACTGACTCTTCCATCCTTCTCAGACTGGCAAGAGCTAATTTAGGGGTTGCCTCTCTTTATGTACAGTGAGATTTTCTGTCCTGTGTCTACTTGCATTTAACAAGAACTGTCTTCCATCAGCAATTGTAGCATCAGGAAAACCGGCTGCAATTTCTTGCATGTATTTCAGTTTAAAATGTCCTGAATGATTTTCTGTCATCTACAAATTTTGTCACTTCTCTACTTGTTCCCTTTTTTGGATGGCTTATGAATATTTCAAACAACACAAGTCTTGCACAGATTCCTTTGGTGACAACTGTGAAAACTGGGCTTTTTTTCTCTAATCTTGAAAAAGTTGTAATTTGGTCCCTCTCATTCCTGATGCCTTTTTTTAATATACCCTCAGGTAAGTAGTTAGGGTTTTTTAAATTCCAGCTGTACTTTAGAAACCACAAAAGATTTTGAATTTTTATTTGTTTGTTTGTTTGTGGGAGAGGTTGTGGTTGGTTGGGTGTTTTTGAATACTTATGTATTAGACAAGACTTTTGGGGTGTGAGAAATAACCTCTGTCTACAAAATCTTGTAAAACTCTTTTCCATTGTGTCTTAGTTAAACACATGATTCTTAGTTCTGTTCTCTAAAATGTATTGGGAATTTAGCCTATTAGTCTAATATAAAAATCAGACCTACATTTCCATGGTGTTGCTAATATTTTCGAGAGTTACTTTTCTCTGCTGTATCTGTCTTTAAATCATTTTGTAATATTCAGATACTTAATGCAAGACACGTTCTTTACCCCTGGGGGTTAGCCTGCCTACTGGTTGACCCCTATGACATGGTTTAACTGGTTTTGCAGGCAAAAAAACCCAATTTTTTTCTTCCTATTTCCCAGGATTTCCTGAAAAAAACTTTCTTTTGCTTCTTCCCTTACTGTCATCACCCATTTGGTCTATGAAATTGTGATTCCCTTCTCACTCCACGGCTCAGCATCCCTCCTCCACCTGTCGTGTTCTCCCCTTGCTGGTCCATTCCCTGGTGTTACACCTGTAACCACTGGCTCTGAATAAAAAACCTGTGCTGGAGTTTCTTCCTCCCCCAGAGAGATAAGCCAACAATGATTGTCTTATCATTGAGTGGCAGGACAGCAGCTGATGTGAAGTGCCCAAGGAATCAAAGGCAGAAGGCACAGCAGGGTGTGATATTTCTCCAGCAGCGCCCTCAGTGCTGCCAGAGAAGGCTCTGAGCCTTCCTGCTCTGCCCCTTCTGCTTCAACTCTCTTACAAAATAGAAAAAACTGAATACATCATGATTTAATTAGTTATTTCATATCCACGATGAACTAGGCTGCCTTCAACAACATTAAAAATGGAAAGGAGTCAAGCTTTAATTTTGCTTTTCATAGTTTCCTCTTTTCTTTCTCATTATACAAGCTGTACATTTCCAAACTCCACCATTTTCAGCTCTGAGGTCCAAGGATCTTTGAAGAAAAAATTGGTTGGGAAAGGACAATAATTTATTTCTTTCCAAATAATCATAAAATCATAGAACAATAATGGTTTGGGTTAGAAGGGACCTTAAAGATCATCTAATTCCAACTACTCTGCCGTGGCAGGGAACACTTTTCACTAGACCAGGTTGGTTGAGGTGTTTTATTTCTGTGTGTTTTCTCCTGGTATAGATGGATGGATTTCCCTTTCAGCAGGACATTCATGCTTCCCTGCCCCTTCTTTAAAGCTCATTACTACACTTTAATAGTCTCCTTGGAACGGGGGAAAAAGAGACAGTGTTACATTCTAGCTAGACATTGTTCCCAGATGGTGAAAGTCACAGAAAATTCAGTGAAAACCTAATTGAAGAGGTAAGAATTAATTGGGCATATAATGAAATTTGAAGCAGTGTTCCAAAAATAAAAATAAATCTTAAAAAATTTAAAAAAGAAAATCCAGTCCACTTTCACTCAGCTAACAGAATAATCCTATTCATCTGTTTTCTTACACAGAATTGGCATTTTATAGAAACATCTACTTCTTTTTCTTATATCAGTGTAGTCTCTTTAAGTTTTACACTTCTCAAAATGTAGCTACATTTTCTTTCACTAGTGCAGTGTATTGCCTTCTTTTATTTTAAAACTGCCAGATTTTGGAATGTTAGGAAAATATCCTCATGCTGAATAATATATTCCTCTAAGGAAGAAAGTGAACCTACATATTGTTCTGGATAGTCAGATCAGCATGAGAAGGGGTCAGAATCTATCCTGAATTCTAAAGAACAGCAAAGCTTCTGTTTTATCTAGAAATTACATTTTCCTTCAGCTGCTGACAATTCTAGGATATATTGAGTTAAACAAGTTCTCTTCAAGATTACTTCCTGATCTCTTAAAACATTTTGGTTTTGTTTCATTTTCTGGGTTGAGATGATCTGGAGATTGATGGCTCACTGTGGAGACCATTACTATGGAAATGTAAGAGACAAAGTTCATGAGAAATGTCAAGAACAGTCACTTTCTTTCAGTTTCAAAAGGAAGACTCCTACCAGGATGAAATATTCATAGTGGCTTTTTTTTTACTTCCCAATTAAAGTCAAGGTTAATTGTCACATCACTAAATGACAGGATTAGAATAAATGTGGATCTTATATTTTATGAAAATCAATGAATGCAAAGAACAGTTGCAGGATTGTACTCCTAAAGGAGAATTCTGGTGTTCCTCAGCTGTATTTATTCTTTGTTTCAGCTGCTGAGGATCTCAAGCAGCCTTTTGCTTTCACTAAGAGTAACTGGGTAACATCCAACATATAGCATATCTGAAGGAACGAATGAAAATTAAATTTATTGAAAAGAGGAATCTAATGGGCTGGTCATGGGCATGGGAGAAAATGAGAGGTCCTAAGGTCCTTAGGTCCTTATCTCTTAGATACAAACATAGAAGAGAAAAGTAAATAGTTGTATATTTCAAGATATTTGGGAAAATGTGACCAAATTTTGGACAGAGGTTATCAACATTTCCTCCCAAGATCAGATATCTGAACACTTTTTTTCCTATCAAAGCAATGTTTGCTTTCCTACCCACATACTTCCTTTCTCCCTTTCTCTTTAATTCTACTCCAGTTATCAAATGTCAACCTTGAATATTTTATTAGTTTTTTCCCCAAATATTGCTCAGGGTACTTCCTACAATAAGTACATAATATTTTCAAGTTATACATATCCTTTTTAATAATCTTAGAGTGTTTTTCCAAGGAGTAAGAAGGCACTGGTAAAACAAGAGCTGAGAATCCAGCTGGCATATTTGTTTTCTGTTAACAGGTCATAGTGATAATAACATTTACTGAGTTATCATAATATCAGTAATCTTAAAAAGTTAAATTGTCATTAATTTACATAAACATAGTAAGAACAGGACAGAAGTAGCAGAGAGACAAGAACCAACAGTGTCGTTTCATTTAACTTCCTGTGGCACGCAATTCTGAAGGAAGAGTTTCTTCCATCAGAAGGAGCAGACCCCGTTTCCCTGAACTGCTGGAATTTGAAATTCACTGCATTACTCTTGCCACAACTGAGTGTCCCATGTTTGCACAAGCAAAGGCACAGCTGCAGCCTGGCTGCAGCATGGAGCAATCCCACTGCTAACTAGAAAAGCTGACACTCGAGCCCTGCCTCCTCTTCCTTTTGCCAAATTGATTAATCTTTCCCCCTCTATCCACCTGCCCATCTTTATCATGCTTTCCAGCACTCAGTTATCTGCAAAACTTCTATCCTTCTTTCAAGCTTGATGAAATTGGTCAACAGATCAGAAGCCAGTTCCCAAGGAGAGACTGGCAAATGAACAGCCAACACAATCATGTCAGCAAAAACTTCTGCAGGCCAGTGAGCCACAAGCAGTAAAAAGCTGCTAGCAACAGATTAATGGAAATAAATTTAGTCACCAAAACGGGAGGCTGTGACAAGTCTTCTTGCTGAAGCTGATCCAGTTTTAATGAAAGAATTAAAGATTCATCAGGCTACAGGGAAGGAGTGAGAAGAATCATGACTGTGTCTAGTGGTTAGGGCACATGCCTGGCTGACGAAGGATGTGAGTTGTGATTGCTTGGAAAGCATCAGTGCTCAGAAGATAAGTGATGAGAGTTGCTCTCATCATATACTTCCCATACCTGGCTCGCTGCAGCATTCCTCTGTGATGTCTGGTTTGTCACTACAGCTGAGGAGGAAACTAGATATTAAATTTGTTTGAACCTTTAGCAGCGTTTTCCTTATGTAACCATTGCTGCTGAAGCAGAGCCTGGCTGTGGCCGGGGTTCTCTGTGTTGGGCATCCTCCCTGGCTGCCTCCTGATCAATCTGCAGGGGAGGTAAAAGGAGGGACAGGGAGCTGGGAACGTAGGCAGAACTTCAGCAAGATTCAAAAACACTGCAAAAATGAGGAATTTTCAGGCTTTGTCAGGAGGAAATAAACACACTGCAACAAAAACCCCTGTTTACTGACAGCCATAGGATGGATAAATTCATTACTCATATCTGTAGCTGGAATGAAATCAAATTAAATCATTTTACTCTTTAGTGAATCTTAGAAGTTTTGGGTTGGAAGGGACCTTGAAGATCATCTCATTCCAACCCCCTGCCATGGGCAGGGCCACCTTCCACTATCCCAGGGTGCTCCAAGCCCTGTCCAACCTGGCCTTGGACACTTCAGGGATCCAGGGGCAGCCACAGCTTCCCTGGGCACCCTGTGCCAGGGCCTCACCATCCTCACTCTCAAGAATTTCTTCCTTAATTCCAATCTAACCCTGCCCTCTGCCATATTAAACCACTTCCCCTCATCCTAATATACATTCCCAAGTTAGATGAGCTGTGGAAGGCCCCATCAGCTGTAGGATCACACACATTTCTCCAAGAGAGCCTCCCCCGGACTGCTGTAGCAATCAAATAATAACTATACAAATACTAATTTCTAATTACATGTAGGCTACTAATGATTCTTTTTATCACTGATTTGGATTGGTTCTGCACCAAGAAGCAAACCAGAAATGACAATTTATTGCTTCTCAGAAAAAAGCACAAACCTACCTTGTGTCAATTTTGCCACCATTTTTATTTTAATTATAGGTGATGCCTGTATGATATATTGAAGTAACATTTTTGGCTATAGAGATGTAGCTGAAAATGGTGTGTGTGTGTTTGGGTAAAGCAGAGTGAGACTTAATGTCTATATAATATCTAATCTAGGAATATATTTTCATGTGGTAACTCAGAAATCTTTATAGGTTGTTAGCACAGAATTAATCACATACTGTTGGCAGGGCAGTGGGAGACTCCTGGCTAACTCACATGTATTTACCCCATTAGTTACATAAAGATTTAACACCACGTGGATTTGTACTGTCATGCAACACAAATTTACCATTTGTGATTGATTTATATTGTTGAGCACTTCTGGAGTGTCCTCACTTTCCTCACAGAGTGCACAGGGCCAAAATCAGATTGCAGCAGGTCAGCGAGGAGGGCAGAAAATGACTCAGTGAATGCCATAAACCACCCTGGGCCTGCCTCCCACCTCCCTGTGCAGCAGGACAGCAGGGAATCAAACTCACAGGCACCACGTATTCCAAAATCTGGTTTAGCTTCTCTTGCCCTTTTTAGTCTTTCCAGAATTTACGTGACAACACAGCACCTCATGCAGATGGTTCGGGCAGAGTCCATGGCAGCCATCTGACAAGAATAAGGCACTGCCCTTGCAGTTCCTTTCACATCTCTGCATGTCACAGCAGCTCTGAGTGTCAGGGGGCTACTGAGGGGTGGGCTGGGAGAGCTCCAGAGAGGTTAAAATGTGTTTCACAGAGAGCTTATGAAGTCATCAAATGAGCACAGTGCAGTGCACTTTGGAAAAAAAAAAAAGGAAAAAATAAAG
>VZRO01003602.1:280160-318697 GCA_013397915.1 Daphoenositta chrysoptera
AAAAAAGCGGTCCTGGCTTCAACCATTGCCAACTCAGGTGGCACATCAAAGTGGACATTTGGCAGGAGATGGATGTTAGATGAAGCAAATCCCCTAAAAAGTTTTGCTTGAGCATCTGCCTGTGTAATAAACTTTCAGCCGGGAGAGCAGCACGACCCTGTGATCCCTTTTTATGGAGGGCAGCAGCTCTGCACGGGGATGGCATTTCTCAGGAGCGCGGTGTCAGCTCGCCAGTCTGTTCCAGCACCGTGTGCCTGTCAGCTGGAGCAGAGCAGCCCAGCTTTCATCTGCGAGAAGCTGGCTGGGAACACGGGCTGCTCGTCTCATTTTCATTTTGCAGAATTACAGCAGGTAGCTCCAATTTCACACCCTGCTTCCCTCCCGTCTCTTCTCAGCGAAGGTCACAGCCTGCTCTGGATGCACAGGCTGCATTTCTCCTCCAATCTCGCCACCAGAAGCAAAAGCAAGATGGAACAGGTGCCTTCTGTGAAAAGTCTGTCTGTCCCGTGCTCAGGTGTGTGCCTGGGGTTTGCAAGATTCCCAAGCTAGCTTTAAATTAGTTGGCTTAAATCCCCAAAATATTACAGACAGTGGATTGTGCAGCTGAGGCTACAAAATTCTCTCGCTATCCTTGAACTGCATTTGGGTGCTGCCTTGTGCTGAGCTCCTGTAATTCCACAGCCATCAGTGCCAACATTTGTCCAGCAGGGTTTGTAAATGGATTCCCATGGATGCACCAAAATCAGAGGCCCGTTGTTCATGCAAAGTCCATTGTGTATGCTTGCCACAAATTCCCTGAAACTGCCCTGCCATGACTTTTCTCTATTTTGTTACCCCTCTACCCCACCATGTGGTGGCAATGCTTTATCACCACTACAAGGAAGGAAGGAAAGTGATGACTTGAGATATCACCTTGGGATGGGACAAACCATTTCTAGACCTCATGGACTTTACTCATCAGGGATAAAAGTCAATAGTTGGAATATAGTTACCTGCCATCATTTTAGGTTGTGTGGAGCATCCTGACTGCTGCTTCAGCTGCTGCTCAGCACTGGCAATGGGCCAAGGTGCATTTTTAACTACAATTACATTGAATATTAAATTTTAACCAAGACTAGCTACCACAATAGTTTTCTTAAAGGCGTTCACTGATAGAATTCCCTGCCTAACTCTCAAGGTCTCTAGCAGGAAGGCAAGCCAATAAATTGTGAGGCAATAATTGAGAACAGCCACCACAACAGCCAATTCAATTATATTTGCTCAAAGGATGAAAAATTCAATTCATTGGATCAGTGGGTGAATTTTTCCACGTACTTTTTGTGTTTTCAAGGGGCACATAGAGAGCAATATTTGCTGGTAATATTTCACCAACAAACGAGAGTGGGCAAATGAGCAATCAGAGCTGCCCCTAACATTAATATTCCACAGGTGGGAGAATGCTCAGGTCAGTAAAGGAAACCTTTAACGTGTGCATGGTTCCCTTCAGGGGGAAGCTGGACACATTCTCAAGGTGATGAGGGAGGGACAAGTCAGTTTAGCACACAGCAGGGTCATGAACTGTAAGTGAGGGTTATTCAATCTAAAAGAGGGTAAAAGGAGGATAATTACCATCATTGCTGTGAACGCGAGGATGCTTTTCCCCATAAAAGCAATACTTGCGAATTTACTCTCTGCACACTGAATTTGCAACCTCAAAGAAGGAGTCTCCCAGAAAATCCTAAAGGCACGTAGAGTACGACTTGATCTTAAAATGCACAGATGAGATGCACTCAAATATCTACAAGAGAAGATGGTTATCATCCCTGAATTATTCACAGTAACATCACCTGTGGGTAGAACAATGCATCTCTCTATTTTAAAAAGATCACAATGAGCATATACTCTTAAGAGATCTCTCTGGAGTGTTCTCTTCAAAAATATTTTAATAATATGGTGGTGGGGAGGCTGAAGCATGTGGCCCATGGGGAGAAACTGAGGAAAGTGGGTTTTTTAAGCCTGAAGAAGGGAAAGATGTGGGGGGATGGATCTGATGGAGCTGGGGTCAGTGAGAAGGTGCAAAAATCAGACCCATCAGCAGTGTCTGGTGGGCAGACAAGAGATAACAGCATAAACTGAAAAAGAGGGATGCAGACTAGGTACAAGGAAAAGGGGTTTTTTGGTTGTGTGTACAGTCATGTAGAAGAGCAGTTTGCCTGAGGAGCTTTTGCAATCTCCACCCCTGGAGGTTTTCAATCCTGACTAAAAGAGGACCTAAGAGACTTGGTCTGGCCTCAGAGCTGAGCTGACTTTGAGCAGGAGGTTGGATCAGACACCTCCTGAGGTCCTCTCCATCATAAATTATTCCCTGGGCCTACGATTCTTTGTCAAAAACAAAATTTATTTTGTTGATGTTTGTCCTCCTTCAAGCAGATTGCTCACCGATTCTCCATAGCATGCTCCCAAATTTGAAAAATGGATGGTGTGGCTAATCTGAGAATAAAAAGCACACATAGTGTGAGACATGACAGAGAAACAACATCCTCAGAGTCAAGAGGAGACATTTTGGGATGCTCAAAACCTTCACACCAAACCTAACAGAATAATAGTGTTCTTTAGCGATTAAAAATAATTATAATGTGACACCATTGATTATTTTGTAGTGTTGCACAGTAATAGAAGATTTTTTAAATCATATGCAACACAAAAAGAGTAAAAAGCATAAAAAAAGATCAAACCCCAAACTTTCTAAATACCCTAAGTAATTATACTGAGTAATATCTTTTTCATTTTTGCAATAAAGTTTGGAAATATATTAGAAACATTTGCTGACATTTTCTGGAAATAGATGATTTAGCATTTCAAACATATCTAAGAAGTACATATGGGAGAGGGGAATTTTTCTCAGTTGAAGGATGTGTTCAGAACCCATGTCTGCCTTAAACTGATGCATCAAGCTATGGGATGCCAGCTATTTATTACTAATTTCTTCTTTTCCAAAAGAATTCATCACCCTGTATATCAAATTTAAAAATAATTGGCACACAACTTCCATTTCAAAAATAGTATTCCCAAGGAAATATTGAAGAAAATTTGGTTTTGTTTAAAGTAATCCTTAGATCCAGTATAGTTTCAGATCTTTCATGAGAAGATAGCAATCATAATATTTTCCATCTAGGATATGTCCAGCTTTTGAGTATCTTGGGGTTTTTTTTATACCCCATTGAAAAATACTGGCTGTAATTTACAAAACACACTTTAATCTCTGGTACAATCTAATGCACCAGGCAAGAAAGTTTTCTTAAACTTAAGTAGAAGTCGGTCAGCTATTTATAGTCTAATGGCATCAAAACTTTTATGTTTTATGAGAAAGCATTGAAGTCCTAACATCTGATTATTATTATTATTATATTTTTTTTTTAAATAAATTGTTTTGATATTATATACCCCTGGGGAAATTTATAGCATTTCCATTCCTCAGTTTACATTTTCCTGCATATACTTTATTATTGAAAACACTTTAGGTTTTAAATTTATTTATTTTATCAGGAATAGTTCTGGATATCTATGGCTCTAGAAGGTATCTCAATATAGCCTTCTTTAACTCAATGTCTACATTCATTCAAAATTGATGAAAATTTGTTACTTTAAACATTAAATCGTTCCAACACCATCTGCTTTTGTAGTGGGCTTAGCAGCTTCTGTGCTAAGTGAAGAACAAAAGACAGTCCTGCCTTGAAAGAGAAAAATTATAAATTCTACAACCATCGCAAATACAGCTGACATTTCACAATAATTAGCAGGGAATGACTCTTCATGGAAAAGGTAATTAACCTCTGAAAAAACAATTTGAGGATTTCTGCCAATAACAACCAGAGGAGAGAGAACACATTCCACAGGAGTGCTTGCAATATCCTCTCTTGGAAAAATTAAAATCAGGTGGACTCAAGTGAAAAAAGAGACCCTTTTATCCAGATCCTATAGAGAGGATTGGCCACACTTGGATATTTCTCTCATGGAAAACCTAGAACATCTATAATGTGTTCAAGGTGCATCCTAAAGCACTATTTCAGTGTAGTTTTCATTTTTTAGGTACTGAGTCTATGGCACAAAGTTGAACTTTACAAGTGGGCTCAGTTTCAGATTTAGCAGTTTTTTCTGCTCAATCTTGTAATCAGTGTGATAGAGTTTCTTGTGTTCTTGGTAGCTTTGGTTCAGGCATTATTTTTTTGGTTTATAGACATTCTGAACTAGTTTAAGATTACTGACTGCAATATTTCTCTTTAGCCCTCATACTAAATTGATAAAACAGATATCTAATGGGATTTTGAAAAAATGAATTCACTAATTAAAGAAGAATATTAATTGATCAGGGAAATTACACATCAACCAAGTAAAGTTCACTTTTTTGGTTGGTTGGTTGGTTTGTTTGTTTGTTTTCCTTGGAGGTCACCCTGGAGTAGGATTCAGCTGCTCTCTACAAATGCAGAGCAAGACTGAACAACTGTTAGGAAGAGGCATTAAGCAGAAATAGTCTACATAGCTGACAGGGTGCTTAGGGTGTAATTAATCATGCTGGATTTTTTTAATGGTGAAAAAAAACCAGAAAATATTCCATGAGATTGGCATAGAATTGTTAATAATGGTAAATGACCAATATCTTGATTTTATGTCTCAATGAGGCTCATGCATGCAAAAATTTTATGCATATTAAGCAGTATTATAATAAAGAAAAAACATTAAAATTCAAGCCTAGAAATGAGCCAAAGGTATTAGTTATATTCATAGCATGGAAATCAGAGCACCCAGTTCCAGGTTGCTCCTCACCTTTATTAACTTTGGACAAGAAAGCTCAGTACACACATTTCCATTAAATATCAATATCAGGAACACAGTGCTAGCACCTTCAGAAAGGCAGGGGTAAGCATGTCAATAGAACAACTTTTCTTGTGGTCTAAGAACCAAAACTCTGACATTCCACCAATCCCTGGTGCTAACAATGTTAGAAACTGCTTGACCTGACCAGTTCTTCTCTGTTCTCTACCCAGGTGATTGGTAGATCAATATTACCATAATGCCAAATTTATGAGCATTTTCAGTCTTAGGAGCCCCATTAAAATACTTTTTTACAAAAAATAACTCACCTTTATGTCCGTTGGTTAGATAGTCCTTGATGTCACAGAACTGTGCACTTTGAATGCAAGGTGAAGATGCCTCATGTGCTTGTTAAGGGTTGCAAAGACCAATCTTCAGATGAGATCCCAAACGGGAGCTGTGATGGTCCTTCATTCTTCATTTTATTGATGTCTCACAGGTTCTTGATGTAGGGATGGATTAAATGGAAACTAGGCACTCATGAAAACATTTAAACAATTAGACTTCATCAGAAACATCCCCTGGCATCAGGAACCAATTTAAAAGTGTGTTCACTGCCTCTGCAGCCAACTGCTTTCCCTTTGAAACAGGGTGCTGCACTCAACCAGGCTGCTCAGAGTGAACCCTGGGGTTTCCTACATGCCAAACTCCAATGGGAATCATTCCTGAAAACTTTCAGTTTAAAAAAGATTGAATTAATCCCAGGGAAGATCCTGAATGTCAGGGAAGATCGTCCCCAGGCGTGACGGAGTTTACCACAATGGATTTGGGATCACAAGCACCAGGCAGAGACTGAAGCTGGTCTGAGACAGATCTCCTGGGGTTGTCTCTGCCTTTTCTCTCAAGGCTGAAAACTCTCCAAGGTGGGATGGATGAAACATCTATTCTTCTATTCTGTAAACATCTATGCAGTGATTATTGTTCTTGGTCTCTAATCTCAGCTGAGACTGTTGGCAGTCACATAAAGCTACACATGAAACACTCAATGAAGGTTTCATGATACACTGAATTCTGTGAATATTCAGTATATATTCCATTTGTGTGATAGTTACATCCAGACACAACTTTTTTATTTTAATTTTATTTTGCCTTTAGACGTTTGCTAAACTTTTACTCAAATGCAAGTATTTTTTTTAGATGACAGAATATGTTTTTTTTTTTTTTTTAAATATATAGAAACAATTTAAAGGTCTAAATATGGCTTTTCAATTATATACACATATTATTCTTTTGTCTACAGTCAGTTCTTAGGGGACTGACATATTTAAATTCATCATACAGTGGCCTGGCTTCTTAATCCGACCATAAAGGCTTCTTTTACATAAAAATGGGGAGTTAAATTCTGCTGTCAGATATGCTGATGGAAGATTTTTGACATCAGTGGGATGGCACCAGAAGGGCCTGGCACTACTTTTGTTCCCTGAATTCGACAGCCCCTAGGACCGTGCAGCTCTTTTCAAGACGAAGATGGTTTTCTCTGTCATATTCAATAATTCAGATGATTTGAACTTAACAGCACGTAGGGAATTTACTGTAGATGCTTAGGCTACTGGAAAGAACCCTCTGGCACAAAAATTTCTTTTGCTGTACATTTTATTAATGGTCTGTAGGTTGGAGGAGAATTTTTGTTGGTGTTTTTTGTCAGCTACTCATAGACCCAAAGGTGTATTTCTTTATTGGGTCAACAGGGTTAATGACTTCTTGCTGCCTTTGTATTCCTATTTCATGACAATGAAGACTTCCAGTCAGGACAAAAAACTGGACAAAGAACTAAACAATTCTCAGTATTTTGGCACTGGTAAGTCCCTAGATGGTATTTTCCCCATTTTTAGAATATAAATACAAATAAAATTTCTCATAGTGAGGTTGTATATCCATTTTCAAAGGGTTGTGTGGACTGATGCAATCTTTCCTCAACTGTTTTCCTTCACTGTGTCTCCTCTTTGAGTTCATTTATGTCAGCCTCCAATAATTTTGCACAAGTACTGTAATATTCCTGCCCTTCTGCACTACTCAGGTAACTCTGTGACACGATAAGCAGAGATCCACCAGAAATTTAGAAGTCGCAGTGCTGTGTTGGTACAGAGCCATAGTGAAACCTCAGGGAATTGGCAGTGATACTTAACATTTATCTTCTTCCAACTCTTCTTTAATTCCAAGGCCTGCAATCCCATTTCCAACCTGACAAAGGCTGCACTGGGAGTTTCAGCACAGAGGCTGGGGACCATTTACCCAGCCAGGCTTTTATCACCCAGCTTGTGACACTCTGGAGGAGCCCCGTTTGCCAACCAGGCTCCTGCTGGGCTGGGAAACCTTTTCTTACAAATAACAAACTGAAGCTGGTGGGTGAACTGGGATGAGTGAACTACTAACCCAATTGCATGTGGAATAGCTCTTCCCAGAATTAACAGGACATACTCCACCTATCAATCTGGCACATTTTAGGACTGCAATTTGTATTTTAAGGAAGTGCCTTTTTGACTGAACCCCAAGAATTTGCCTGCCTGAACTTCAAGTTGATAATGCAAATGCCATTCAAAACCTGACAGGTATAGCTTAATGCTGTCTTTATTTAATATACAGATGTCTGGATACACATAAGATGAGAAACTCTTTCCCCCAAAGTATTTGGATGCTGAGTGCTTGCATAAATTACAAAAAAAAAACAAAAAAAGAAAAATTAATGGAAGAAAAATCTACCAGAGGATGTCTTTGCAACACAGACAGCTGGAAATTAAAGTGTTTTGGGAAAGTATCTCTGCACAATTACTTTGTTCTTACACTTTTCTTCAGGTGTCTGCTACTGGCCATTTTATGTAATTGTATGAAGTGGACCAATGAAATATCACAGAATCCCACAGAATCATTTTGGTTGGGAAAGACCTCCAAGATCAAGGCCCACCTTTGACCAAACACCACCCTGTCAGCTAAACCATAGCACTGAGTGCCACGTCCTGTCATTTCTTGAACACCTCAAGGGGTTGGTGACTCCACCACCTCCCTGGGCAGCCCATTCCAATGCTTAGCAACCTCTCCATGCAGAAATTCTTCCTGATGCCCAACCTGAACATCCTCTGACAGAAGAATATAGAAGGTGTCATAGTGTCATCCAAAAATGAGTTCTGCCCTGGACCCACTGAACAGCTCTCCAAGGTCTGAGAGCAGCACTGCTCCCTTTAGGCAGCAGTTTGATAATATTTTATCAAAGAAGCTCCCAAGGGGAAAGTGGAGATCCCTGCATGATGCCCATCCACCCATTTCTTATAACATGATGCAATCTGTGCAAGGTTCAGGATTATATCTCTTCTGATTACCTCAGTTAGTTATGCTAAATTAAACCATCATGCATACACCTATTTAGAAATTAAACAAGCAGAATAAGCTTGTGTGCTCTATGCACTACTCCTGCACTTTTCTAATCTTTTAATCTTAAATGTCCAGAATAGACGTATTTTCTTTCATTTTAAAGAAGCTGCCACCATATTTATTACTGTTATGGATGACTTCTCTTTAAAAACAAATTGAGTCCAAGAGTTCAAGCTGGAAAATTGTATTTTGGCTGAATGGGAGAGTCTTGTTCTTTAGAGGCAGAACATTAAGACGGCAATGGCTTGGGGATGTATCTGTAAAAGACATATTGATTTTTAATAAATATAATGCACCAGTCACTTTGTAATAGCAAAGACACAGGAAGCACAGTGCAGGCCTTCTGCTCTTTCTAAATGCATTCATATATATGTACTGACATATATATATGTTTATAAACCCATCAGAGTACCTTGCATAAAGCAAAAAGGTCATGAGAAGTATGTATACACATAGACACATATATTAAAAAATATACTTATATATGAAAGGTCTTCTTGCCATTTCTTTTCTCTCCCTGTCCTTTAGCACTACTTCCAAACACCGTGGTTTTTTCTCTCTGAAAGGGAGATATTTTCAGGAGTGCTTATATACCAGATATTTCGGAAGCCAGAGTAACAAAAGGAGAATAAATCTCAAAAACTCTTTATAACTATTTCTATGCCATGGCTTTAACTTACACAATCGAGGATCACAGAATAAACAAACAATCTGCTTGTAAACCAATCACCTGCTAAACACCAAAAGCCAGTTTATGTATTTATTCATCATGTATTCATTATTATTATTATTCATAGTATTATTGTGTATTTATTAAAAAGTCTGTGTCCATGAATCCTTAAAAAGGGGTTCTGGTATTAAAATAACTTTTTATGGACTGTCCAGAGAACAAACTAGGGAAGATTAGAAGGAAGTTAAATCATAAAATGTCTTACGTTATTTAGAATAACATTTTAACTAATAATGATACTTTAATGCAGATCCTAGTGCTAATGAGTGCACAGAAAGTAATTCTATTAGTCACAAAAATCAGAAGGGTTTGATTCAGGGAAAGGTATTGCTGGCTTGGGCTTGTTTTCAACTTTAGACGTCATTGCTTGGGGAAAGGAAATGCAGAGAGGGGAGTGAGGAGCTGCACAGCACTGGAGAAGCCCCAGCCAGCAGTGAGGGATCAGTGACTGATAACTGCTTCTGCAAATGTCTTGGGGTGAGTGAAATGATCTTTCCAGACCCTGGAAGATAAAGTGTCCTGATCTCTTTTGGTAGCTGGATACCACATCTTACGGATATTTTCCATGAACAAACCAGAGTTAGCTAAAAGCTCTCGTTTAGTCCTGTAGTCCAAATGTCTTTTAGGAGTAAAAATAACAAACACTAGGAAGAAATATGTCATGCTCAGCTGTCATCCCACACGGTGGTCATCAGCCCTTCATGACCCAATGGAAGTGAAAAGGAGAAGGGAGGAGAGAGAGAGGGCTTTTCTATGAGTTTACTTCAGCATTTAATAATCCAAAGGATACACTTTTGATTACTTCCCACAGCAGGCAATCATTATGTCCCATATGATGCCACCTTGATTCAGCACAGCTGATAATTACAATATGTCTGCAATAAATAAGGTAAAGGTGGCACATTATTCTCTAAGAGATTAGTATTCATTTTGCAAACTGCATTCTAAATGGAAAAGACTGTGTCATTTGAGATTAAGTACCTTTTTGTTTGGTATCATAACAGATGTTTCTAAAACCTATTAAAAAGAATCATAGTGCTGTTTTTGTCTAATAGCAGAAAAATAAAAAAATAATCAGTACCTTATCTCTACAATTTACCCTTAGAAACTTTCATTAAAGTACCTCAAATCAACTTTCATTTTCCCCCAAGTACCAATTTAAAAATATTTCTTTTCAGAACTTCCATCCACAGATTATTTGAATTATCAATGTCATTGGTAAAAGGTTTCCTTGACTGCTCTTCCAACGTGAGAATATTTTTGCCTGTGGGTTCCTGTGTTAAAAGAGCTTTTCTCCCAGAACACCTCTTCAGAGAAATGTATCCCTTTTCTCACTGTGAGCTCTAGAGCAGCCACAAAGAGGACAATGTGAATGGTTTTACATGTGAGGGGCATTGTGAAAAATTTTTGATGCTGGTTATTTCCAGTCACTTGTTCATTTAGAAGTGTGCACTAAGTATCCAGATCTGCAAATTAATGGATATCACACATCTCTTTGAATGCCTTGGTCTATCATTTCGACATTGCTGAGATCCTGAATCTCCTGCCAAGTCCATGATAACCAGAATTCCCACTGTTCTTCAACCAAAAAAATTCATGTTGATGATGGCACTCTGCTCTCACAGCTGACTCTGGCTCTACTGCAAACTGAAGATGTGGAGGCTCTGTCTTGAATTCCTCAGGCAAAATGATCTGAATTAATTTCTGTTTTATGCAGCACCCTGCACTGCACAGCCCATGGGCTGGAGGCAGCTTCTGCACAGATATTTTATCCAAAGAAGTGAGGAGAAGGGCTGTGCAATGATCTGCACCTCACATGTACATTAAGTTACTTGGCCACGTGGTTCTCCTGTCCCTCACAGCTGGGCCTACCAGACTTCAAGTACATATCTTTATGATTATTTGTCTAAATGAAAATATGGATTTCCCAACACCTTCTCAATTTTTTTTACAATTGTTTTTGCCATCTCCAGTGTCCTGCTAAATCTTCTTGAGGCTTATGGTACGTTATTTGGCAAATAAGGAGTGGATAAATGTTGACTAAGGGTTCTAGGACTGTGATGTGGAAGAATGATCCACTGAAAAACAAGTTTCTGGTTTGATGGCTCTGAAAGCATTTGAAGTTGTAGCTCTCAGAAGGAAGAAAAGCTTGAATTGTTTGATGTCAAAACACAGGTAAGTAGTTTGGGAAATTCAGAAGAATAAAAAGACATTGAAATCCCACATTCTCCTTTTTGTAAATTATTAGAGAAAATTTTTTAGAGGTAGGCATCAGTTGTAACAGAAATTTGGCTACCAAACATTCAATTTTTCAAATCATCCTTCCAGAACATCAGTATTAAAAAAAAAAAAAAAAAAAAAAAAGAAGAAGAAGAAGAAATAAAAGGAAATAAGTGGTACTGCTCTAATATAGAGAAGTAGGCTATATGAAAAAGACTTAATCCTTCAAATTGCTGAACAGTCTGGCTATATTCCACTTAAATTTCCATTAAATCCTTGAACTCTGAATTAAAAGATTTATCGTATATGAGCCAAAGTATGTATGACACTTTGGGCATAAAAGGATCAAATAACAAGAAATAGCAGGGAAAGACAAATCCTGAAACAGAAATCATGCTTTGACTGTAGTCTTCTGAACTCCATTCACAAATAACTTAAGACTCATTTAAAGCCTCATTAAAGCTTAGTCCAACTCTCAGAGCTTTTCAGAGCTTTTCTGAACCGTGTCCCACAGTCTGAAGATCTAGCAGGAGCAGGGATGTCATGTGTTTCCCATCTGGAAAAAAGGAATTACTTCACTTTAGAGAAAGAGTCTCTTTAGAACACCACTCATTTAGAAATCTGCTTTTGAGAGCAAAACAGTGTACATCTGTGTGTTTGTTTATTTATTAAGATTTTAAAGGCTTTAGTAAAAAAGAAATTATTTATGTTCCACTAGGGAAAAGAGGAAAAGAAAAAAAATGAAAACTATTTATTGCACTTATTAGAGGAATTTTAAGCTTTTCGTCTGAACCTCAAATGAAGACTCTGCCAGACTTTAGAACTTCGAAATGCCAGATGAGAAAATGACAAACACTCCACAATTTGGGGCTGTGGAATTCCTTTCCAAATCTGTTTGCTGCCAGCCGTCTGTCACCTGAACGTGTCACACTCTGCCTGCTGCTCAGATTGATGCCAAATGATCTGCAATTACAGTGTGCTTAACCTGTAATCTAATTACACCTCTGAGCTTTGTAGAAGGCAATTTTCAGGTCTGGCAGATCCTTTACCTTCAAGGAAGACTTTCACCCCAGAGGAGAAACACTGGACTGCAGATGAACAAAATTCATGCTCATTTAGGCAGGGCATTGACACTGTGCCCGATTTTCCCTTGCTCTGAGCTGCACTGCAGTGGCATTGCTTTGTCCTAAAAGGAGACCAGGAGCCTCTCCTCCCCTTTGGTGACACGTGCTCAAAATTCTCACCCAAAGCTCAGGAGAAAATCTGGATGCATTGTGAGTCCTCATAACCATGGTGGGTGAAAAGCTGCAGAAAAAGTAGAGGACAGAAAAGACTTGCTGCCCAACTGAATGAACTAAACAAGGACATTCCCCATGGAATACATCAACATTTTTCTATGCAGGAAGAAATTGTCACAGAATTGTTTTATTTTCTGACATTTTCCCCTTTGTAAAACAGTTATATGGCTGTGTCAGAGTGCAAAAATAGAAATTCTTGGTGATGCACTGACATTACAGATGCAGCTCCAACTACTTCAGTGCCAGGGACTTCCAGGAATAGCAGGTCTGCAGACCTGTGGGTGCTCACATTTTGCGAAGTTTCCTCAGAAGGCTCAGCCTTTTCATCTTACAGTGGAATTTATCTAATTATCCTCCTTAAATTATTGTTTGCTTTCCTTTGGTTTCACCCCATTCTCATTTGTGTTCAAAGGAATGGGTAATACTTAAAAAAAAACCAAAACAAAACAAAACAAACCAGGCATGATTTGCCAAGTTTAATGCTAAATCTATCTAGGATAAATATGTGAATTTCAAGGAAAACTGAAAAATGACCTTTCATGTTGCTGGGTGTTTTCTTAAGGATTAAGGCAATAAAAGTTATCAAAGTGTTGTGTGGTGGACCTCCACATCCATTTGCCCAGGGGAGAGTAGAATACACATACATGGCATTGCTCTGATATCTGGGATGAAATCTTCCCAGGGAAATATTAAAGGATGAAAAACAAATGTTATTTTAACTGTCAGATTGATCTTCTCAATAGCTGTAATTAATCACAGTTACTGCTATAGAGTCACTGAGAGCTCTCTCTTAAGGAGGTTATATGGTAATGAAACAAAGTTATTCTCTCTCATGTTCCTTTCAGAAATCGTCAGCAAATATAAATGTGTATGAGCTGTCTTCCAGATGAGCTTTTCAAGACTTAATAACCCATTTAAAACTATTCAGTGCTGGCAAAGGAAAATCATAAATGACCTTTGAACCCTGCAAGGTCATTTTCTGTGAGCAATTTGGTCTTTGCATACGGGTGGCTCAGTGCCATGTGTGCAGAATAACTTTTCACCACGGGATATCGTCTGAGATCCAAGGAGAATGAAAGAATTCATCTCTTCTCTGAGTCTGTACTGTTTGTATTGATTACTGCAAGAGATGTGACATGATACTATAAAAACTGTAGGCAGAGGGCAGTATGACACATCAATAAAGGAGATTTTTATCAGTGGATTGCTGGTAGAAAACCACTGGCATGACAAAGTTTTTGGTTCTTGGGTGTGGCAAAGCAATTCCAAGTAATTACTCTTACAGTCCTAAAATATTGAAGTGTTTCAACTTTTATCTGGCCTGAAGTTCAGTTCAGAAACTTTTGCTGTGTCTTGCAATATAAACAATTATTAGAAACACTAAAGCTGACAATTTCTGGGGTTTGAGTAATAAGGCCCAGATTCAGCACATGTTAATGTCACTGCCCAGCACAAATTAAGGTTATTACCCAAAATACTCATCTATCAATCTAAATGCATTTGCATCTCGCTCATGCTGACTATCAGAATGACCCCAAGAAATCTTTAGGAGTGGAGATGAAGGCGATCTTCACACTGCTTCAAGTTAGGAAAACAAAGGGGTTATAGGGATTCAAGAAATACTGGAGTTATTTTTGCTCTTCCCTGTCTGTCTCTGGTGGGTATCTGAGCACTGGCTGACTGAAATAACAAATTACAACTGTATTTCTTTAGGCATTGTCACATGTACATTTCTGCATCCTTATTTGTATGGAAACACACAGTTCTGATGTTGTAAAGTACTCTCTTTTTTCTCCCCAGAACTATTAAATTTGGCAAATATACTTTTTACCTTGATTTATCTCCCATCTATAGGAAATTAACTGCTGGGAAAAGGAGCAGATGTAAGATTAAATAACAGACTGGACATAGCACCAAAAGATACCTTTCTCAACCCTGTAAGTGCAGCACAGCCATGGTTGATTGCTGCAATCATAAGAGAAGGGTTCTCCAGTTGTTCCTGGAGATTAAAATCTATCCATGTTTCTGAAGTCTTATTTAAAGGGTAGGCTAAGGGGAATACTCTTTTTTCCTTAGAGCAAATACATATTATTCTGTGAGCAACAGTGCATTATCTTTTAATAATTTAATGCTTGATTTCAAAAGTAAGAACAACCTAGGAATTTGCCAGATCTTGTTTTATTTCCTTTGAAAGTTCTTCCCATCTAACTACACATGCATAAAAATCATAGCTTGCCTCTTGCTGACAGTGCAATGCTACCTTTTCATTTTAAAAGACAAAGGTCAGATCTAAATGTTTGTTACATTCAGGCAGAATTTCTCTGCTGTATTCTGCTTTCTAAATTCCTGCTGTCAAGAGAAGAGGACAGGTTTCACTTTTTTTGTGTTTGTGTGTGCTGAAAATCGCTACTTTATATATATCTAGCATGACTCTCGCTGTGAAAGGAGACAAGGTACAGAACTATTTTTCTCCAAAGATCTAACAAGGCCAACATTTTATAGGTTTACAAGCACAAAAGTTTTTCTAAAAAAAAGCAACCTATAAAAAAACTATATAATAGAAGGAGTGAAGGAAACAATATTGCAAAGCTGGAAGTACACCAAAATTGTAGTAAAAAATGCTTTTGACAGACTACAAAAAGCGCTGTTGGCAGGTTACAGAGTGATTTGTGTCACAAAAAGTAAATTTGATCAATGGCAGGTAGAGGATCTACCTCAGGTGAGAGCGTCAAACAATTTTTTTTCAAACAAAATTAGTCTCATGCTTGCAGAATGTAAAGCCCTGTCCTGCCCAGTCAAGTTAATACCTATATCCTCCTCTCCCCATTCGAGCTCTGGGATAAAATGTGCTACAGGCCATGAAATACAGGAGAGCCTGCACGAGCTCGTTATCCAGGCTGGAATCAGATCTTCTTCCATCCACCTCCATCCTGCAGCTGCAAAATGAGAGTGCCCATGAAGTTCATAAAACACGATTTGTATGAAGTCATTGTTTAGTGTTAAGTAATGAGGGTTCACAATACTTATTTGGATTCTTTTCCTTCTTTTTTTTTTTTTTTTTTTTTTTTTTTTTTTTTTTTATTTAATGCAGTTTCAGCTGAGTGAGTCCCTTTTCCAGTTCAGTCAGCCCATGGGTTTTTCTCAAAACCTCAGAGGACATTCTGCCAGCAATCCAGGTAGGATTATATTGGAATTATGTCTGGAATTCAACGGACAGTTACACGAAGTTGCTGCCTCTCCAGTTATCTCACATTCTCAAAAACAGCTGAATCCAGTAGCAGCCAGAGATAAAAACACTTCATGGTCTTGTGACTATCAGCTGAACTTTACTTCTTCTAGAGTTGAAGTTAAATCTTTGAGTGTGTTGTTTCTTGAATTTTTGAAAAATTATTTTCTGATATTTGACCCAGCTATGCAAGTTTTAAAGATTATGATTCAAAGGTTTGATCCTCTGGGTAATTATTTACTTCCAGGTAAAGTGTAATATTCTGCTCTAGAAACACTTCACATTTACTTTTCACCGAAGTGAATACAAATTGAAAGCCTCTGCAGTTGATGTTTGCAAGCTGTTGATTATAAATTAGAGATAGAAAAGAGGAAATCAGTTGCTTAAACAATGGAGCTCAGAGAACATCTAGTCACATATGAAAACAAAAAAGCACATAAAGTTTTTAAGATTAGCAATTGTTGCTTATCTTCCTTATGCAATTTGCTAAGAAAACATTTTCAGTCAGATAATATGAATAGATGAGGGGACAAGCCAATCATCCTATGTTTAGTTGTCCATGGTATAATGCAATAAATCTGTATTCCAAGGAAAGCTTTGGAATGAGATCACTGAATATATTTCAGAGTTCTGAAATTATTATTGATTCAAGGATGTTTTTTTTCTGAATTATACATATGCAAAGAACATTTCACACTGGAAAGGGCCTGGGTGTGATATAATAATCTGCAGAATGCCACCAATAACAGCCTTTGAGGCCACCCTCTCATAACTGAAAAGATGTGTCACTTTTACAGTCAGACTATTTATTATGCAGACAGACATATTGCTTCCCCTTTTTAGCTGGATGCAGGGGACCTTCCCTTCCCGTTAGAAATCTGAGATAAATAAATGCTGCTGTGATGTCGTTCTTTACATCTTGATGCCACTGCAGTTTGTATGCATTTGGCTTCACACAGAAGTATTAGAGGAGGATCTGTCCTTTAAATCCATAAATTTCAATTGGGATGGGTATTTCCTAGATCAAGCACCAGCTTGGACTGTCTCAATTTCTTGTTTCCTCTCCCAACCACGTAGCTCTGTTTGTGGCACTTAGTAGATGGCAAATATGTATGACTTACAGTCAGAGATCCAAACCCAAAACAACCACCATTATTCCCATATTTGTTCAGAGTCCATGTTGCTTTTCCACATCTTTGCTAAGCTTTTACAAGATCCATCCATTCTCTCTCCCCTGGGTCTCTCCCTCTGTCCCCTGGGATTCTTTCTCTCTTGTTTTAACCCTCCTTGGTCCTGGCAGTGTATTTTACCACTGCCCACTACGTGTTAGATCAATGCCCTCAACTCAGCTCACACGGGCAATAAAACAAGGATCCAATGGCAATAACTTTACATCACTGCTGACCCCAGCTACATCACAAATGGTTATTTTGTGATGCTTCAGAACTTATTACTGACATCCTGAAATATGCAGCCTTGTTGAAACTGTTGTGTGCATCGCTGTGAAGGTAATTTCCTTTTCAGCATGGTTATATATGCCACAGTTCCTGTAAAGAAAAGGTTACCTCTGGAACTGGACAGAAATTATCTTAGAATGATGTGCATTGAAGAGGGAAATTTTCCATTTAGATGGTTGACAACAGCCAAAACATTTGAGAAAATGTCACTGTGATCACATTATAAAATAACCCCCAACTATTTCATTGAGTTGTGTCTGTGGTGGGTGAATGCTTTCTGCCAAATTGATCAAAGTACTTTGGTTTGACTTAACAGCACAGTTTATGTCACAAACTGGTCTGTGAGTTCTTCATTTTAAAAAATATCTACCATCTCCCACATTTCCAGTTTTGTATGTAAAGAACTGTGTTATCTTCCTAAAGAAATAAATTCTCAAGTGAAAATCTGAAACTATGTGGAATTACAGGAAAGCAAAACAAAACAAAACAAAACAACAAAAACAAAAAAACCCCAGGCAAGATTAATTTTTCCCAAAAAGAAATTAATTAGAGAGAGAGAAATTAACAGAGATTGTCTCATTTAATCCCACTGCAGATATGATTACCACAGCATTTTGTTTGGTCTCCCCACATTGATATGGTCTTCTCAACTGCCCCAGGATTCCATGTCCTATAATAAGCAGTTTTTTAGTAGATCTTTGAGTTCAATTTTTATTTGTGACTTTCCTTAGCTGGAACACATTCCTCTACCTTCCAGTGATCCTTCCCTTCTGTATATTTTACATTTCTCTATTTTTAAGTGTTATCTCTAATTTTACATTGTAGAGCCAAATTGCACATCCATTGTTTTAAGGATTCTGGTAAATAACTATTTTGTGTTGAGCATAAGAACAAGCACTCTGACAAAAGCATACACTGCGTGATGCTATGATTTATTTTGTAATATGATGAAAAAGGGAGGGCAAAAAACAGGGTGTGCATAAATCAAATAAACTGACCACTAACTTGTAATTCATATAGCTACTAGAGTTTGGCAACAAATTGAATATAAGAAATGTACATGGAAATGTGTAGCAATTAATGTAATATCGTTTGGGTGGGATCAGTATTTCAGAAGTAAACTCCAGTATAAGCGGGCAATGCAGAACTGCCACCAGCCAACTCCAAAAATCCCATTTGTGCTTCATTGGTTTCAGATGTATTTGAAATGACAGGAATTGGCTGCCTCCTGGGTTAACGAGCAGAACAACAAATTACATGCCAGCTCACTTTAAACAAGGGAAAGGGCATCTTTACCTTAAAGAGGGAGATCAGAATTTTCCAAGTACGCTGAGGACAACTGCCTGCTGCCTGAAAGCAGAGTGGGTGTGTATTGTTAAATGTTTAATTTCCTTACTGCTGTGCCAGCGAGGAGCAGCAGCGCTGGCTCTGGGTGGGTTATGCAGAGCAGCTCCCAGCTCATGGTCATTCATGTGAATGCAAAATCAGAGCATGATGGGAGCAATCACCATTTTCTGAGCTTTTGCTTTCCAAACCTACTGTTTGTATTTCAATGATGAGCGTGCTTTGCTGGAATTTTCGCTGTCTTGCCGAGCGATTTTAGATAAATGCTAAATTTGATGTCAATCACTCCGGTTTGCCAAACACCGAAAAAAAGTTATCACTCATAGTACTGGAAAATAAATTGTGGAAATTTTTTTAGTTTCTGTGATCTTTGGAGTTGAGGGCTTTCTCTGATGTGATAAAAAAGTATTTGGAACAGATCTTATTCCAGAGAAATCATTTAATACCTTGTGCTTGAGTTGGATTTACTATACAGGACTGGTAGATATTCCACTGTATGTAGCACCTATCACCAAAGAAAACCAAGATGATTCATGCCAGCAATGTCAGAAAAGAGTCAGGAAAGCAGGAAAAAATTCTTGACTTGGAGAGTTTAATCTTCCCTAGGTCTCATTTTCCTTGAAGCAGTCTCTCATCAGTAATGTAATAGAATTAATAATTGTGCATTCTTCTCTTAGACTATATATATGTATATAGTGGGACAGAAAATATAGGTGTTTTTGTGGCTTCAGGATTTTAATTTAATGTTTTTGCACTTCAAATCCTCCTTTATTTTCTCTCTGGGAAAGTATTTATATTATTTTTTAATTGTTAATATTGTGCTTTTGAAAACAACTCCTTTTCCATTTTTTCCAATGTTTTTTCTTACAAAACCAAACCTGTCATATTGGAAAAAAAACCCAGCGAAAAAGATTGTGCACAAGTATTTTCATCTATGTTATGAGAAAAAGAAAGATACAGGAATCAAGATTTTCTTCCTTTCTTTTCCTTCTTTTCTTCCTTTTTTTTCTTTCTATATTTTAGTGAATCATTCTCCTGGGACATCTAACATGAATATTTGTGATTTTATCCTGTTAATATTCAACACATTACAGTGTCATAAAAATTTGTGACTATTTCTAATGCCTCAATTGCACTATCAACACTTTCTTTGGTAGCTAAAGCAGATAACCATGGTTTAGGTTATGTGCCTCCAATTACTATGATATTTATGGAAACTGTACATAGAGACATCTGAACATGTCCTCCTAGCAGTTTATTTTCATAACATTTAGAGCAATCTCAGAATTTTTTTAATGTTACATTTGCATGCCTGATTCTAAGTTTTCCTTAATATATTAATCTGTTTGTGATATGAGTCACCTGTAACAAGAGCCAAGTACCTAAATTTCAGTACAGATGAGGCAAAGCCAAAGAGAACACACACATATGCTATTTCAGATAAAACTATTAATTGATGTTTTCAAGTGCAGAAGCCTCAGTGACAGCTTCTGTCAGAGAAAAAAACATGCTCACACCAGCACAAAATGTGGTTTTTGGTGACTTTTTACTCTTTTTATGCCTATGTGCTATCTTTTTTCATAACAAAATATGTTTAGGGTTAAAATATCCAGTCAAAGAACAAATGTTGCAACATGAGTTTCAGGCACTGTGTTTGACATTGGATTAATGCTAAACAACTGAACCACCTCTACTCAGTCCTTCCTTTGAAGAGCTGATCAACATTTCAAAGCCTACACCATGTTAATTCAAAAGGGCTGTTGATGAGCATGTTTTGAATAAGCATTATAAATTGTTCACAAGGGATTAATTCCGCAGGAAAGCAGTGATCAATCAGACATCAATTCCCCCACACTACATTTTTCCCATAGATGGTGACAAACAATCCCACCAGAGATTACTAATACAGTCTGAATATGAACCTCTGCATTCCAGGTATTGATAAAGCTGTTTATAACAGATTCCTCTGTCATTAGGCTACACGGGGGAAATTAAAAGTACTCAATAGTCTTCAACTTCATACTTTTGTGAAGTGAAAATGTGCTGGAGTGTAGTATAATCATCAGGGGAAGTTCAGTGGAAGAGGCATATTTTGCTATTCCAGTTTTTTCTGCACCCCTATGTAGCCCTGCTCCAAAAACATGGACATTGCATCACCTCAGTTTGGTCCTAGGTCACCAGGGGCACGAATTCTCCACATCCATCCAACGAATCCTATCCATGAAACCTTCAAATTCAATTTCAAACCTTCAAATTCCCATTAAAGGAATTGGAATTAACACATTATTGTAGATGCAGAGAAAATGGCCCATCCCTGAGGTGTCCAAGGCCAGGCTGGATGGGGCTTGGAGCACCCTGGGACAGTGGAAGGTGTCCCTGCCCCTGGCAGGGGGTGGAATGAGAGGGTCTTTGAGGTCCTTCCAACCCAAACCATTCTGTGGTTCTGTGGATTGGTGTCATCAGGATTGATGCAATAGAAACAGTTTTGCTTTTCAAGTTAACAAATCCCTCCCGTGGCCTTTTGTATTAAGTAGGCCAGGCAGAAGGTTTTACAACTCTTTACATATCCGTTTCCTTTAGAGAAAATAAATATTTAAGCAGAAACACTACTGCTGTAAAAATTGAAAGGTACACTGTGCAATCAACTCACATGATGTATGTACATAATACTTGATTCTGTGAACAGCAATCACAAAGCCAGGATTGAACTTCACCATCTCTGTGGTGAAAACCAGTCAGCTTTAAGAGTGGATGTTGTGACTAATTCTAAGTCCACAGACACAGAGAACATCTATGTCACCTGGGAACAAAATTCCCAGCTGAAATCGCAACAAAAGTATCAGTGACCACAAAGAATCTCTGAGAAACACCCAAAGCTGTCTTTTTGTGGATCTCAACTGTTTCGTGTGATCATGAGACATAGTAAAGTGAATATTTTTACCTTGAGTTCCTTTGAAGATCCGTTTTTAATGAGAAAGAAGCAGCAACATATGTAAATGACACAAAACAACGCTGCTAAATCTTGTCTGAGAGGGACTGAGCGTTCTTCAGACAGCAGTGACTGCTATGATTTCCTTCAAACGTCTGCCCAAAATCGAGCAGCCTTTCAGTATGGGATGAAATGAATAATGTCTCCCTCCTGTATGTGCTAGGCAGTAGCTAAGTTGTTTAATTAACTCAGACAGACACTCTCTGTGCTTTGGGCTGAGATGATGTGGCTGCTCAAAACACTTGTTTATTTTTAGACTGCTGCTTTATTCTAGTGCTTATTATTTAAAGAAACTAAGTTAAATCAAAACTTAATTTTCTACTTCATTTATGAAAAACGCCTCTTCCCTGGTCCTTTTACCTTTTCCCAAGACCTTCTCAGGGGATGGTATAAACCATAGATAGTATAAAATTTTGAGACAAGAATTTGCTTCATCTAAAAGCAATTTTTTTCAGGAGGAAATTTAACATCCATGAAGCTGCATCTCACAGAGCTAGAGTCTGAGAACAATACTTCCAATCAGCTTAATTATATGCTACCAAAATACAGAATTCTTATGAAGACATCTTGCAACCTTTTCTGGGTAATGATACTTTGAAGTAACTTTTCAAACATATTGACTGCATAATAAAGAAGAAGAAAAAAAACCTAGCACCAAGGTAAGCATGAAAAAAACCCTGTTAAAAATACATATTAATTCCCTTAAAGCAGAACTAATTCTGTACTTTGTTCAGAGTTAAATGCTTATACCCAAATACCCATTTTTGCAAAGTAGCCCTAATTACCAGGTTAAATTTTGAGTAATTTTATAGAAATACATAGCACTCCTGGATTTCTCAGATTCAAAATTTGGGTTCAAAAAGAAATTTTTTTTCAACAAAGCTTCTTTGTAACACTGATTTAATTCAGCAAAATTACCTTTGAAATTAAAATGTTCCTTTTATCCTTCTAACAGTTTTATTGAAATGGAAAGAGAAGTCCATTTTAACATGGCATAGTTGGAGCAGAGATTAAATGGCAAGACAAATAATTTCTCTTATGTGTATCTATTTCCTTTAGCTTTCTGCATGAGAAAGAAAGAAAAGCTGAAAAGGGAAACTGCAAAACAAAATAGTGACTTATAAAATCAATGCACTACTTCATCAGGTTGTAAATCACCTTTTTAGTCAGAAAAAGCTCTTTGCAGTCCATCCGTCTCCCTACATCCCAGAATACCAGCTTATTTGAGACTACACTCATCCTCCTCTCCTGAGTACTTTTAACATGAAGCAGAGATTTTTTGTGATTTTTTTTCTACTTTTTTTTCCCTTTTCATTTTCCAAGCCCCTGTTGACTTAAAGCTGGCTCAGGGTTTCCCAGAGGTGTGTGTAAAAATCAGTTTTGAGTGCTCGGCAGGCAGGCAGGGTTTGGCACAGAGGGCAGCTGCTTCCAGGGGTGCATCCATGCATCCCCCCAGTGCAGCCCCCCCTTCTGCTGCCTCCACTCCCTCCCCAGCAGCAGCAGCTGCTCCCAGCCTGGCTCTCCTCAGCCCTGGTGTGGATAATGTTAAAAATGAGCTCCAGTCTCCTGCTAAATTTAAAGGTTTTTAATAAAGAAGAACAATAAGGGACAAAAGATAGAGCAAAAGGATTACAGCANTTGTGGATTGAGATGTCCGCTAACAGGAGTCTGTTACATCGTGCTTATCTGAGATTGTCCTGGGGCTGAAGTTGTCACTTCTGTGTTTATTTGAGATTGTCCTGGGGCTGGAATTATCACTTCCTGGGGCTGGAGTCATCACATCTGTGCTTATCTAGTTAAGCTTATAGTTTGTTAGTTGCAACATATCTTTGATTAGCTATTTTTCAACTATCTCTAAGGTAGAACAAAAGAAAAAGCATTTAATAATGGTTACATTTCTACAAAATGAGGGTTAATATTATACACATAGCATTTATTATTTGCGATAAGCCAACACTATAATATGTATTTATAACAGATAAAATGGGCAACAGGGATGTGGCTCTTTCATTCCTCCCTACCCCAAGCACTCCCTTGCCTTCTGCAGCTGCCAGCTTTGCCCACGCCTGCTTTGATTCCCCTGAATTCTCCCCATATTTATCTCCAGAGTTGATGCCCAGAGTCAAAGAGGATCCCACTGGGCTTTGGCTGAAGTCCCTACATCACCCTGGGCTCTACAGCCCTGCTCTGCTGGAATCCAAGGTTGTACAAGGCCGTGAGAGATCCCACTCACTGCAGGAAATAATGTTTTCCCCTCCCCACAAGTTTTCCTTCCTTCCTCTGGTTCCATGTGAACTCCTAGGGGAAAAAAAAAAAAAAAGGATTATTTAGTATCAGCTACACCTCTGTGTTCATCCTGTCTCCCTTTGGAAAGCAACTCTTTTGGGATCAAGTGCTGTATGATCTAATGGCTGATTAGGGATTCGGAAATCCTTGATGGATGTTGTGTCTGGCTCACCTGGCATTGCTATACCACTTGTATCATTACAGGATGGAAGAATACTCTTTTATCTCTCCAACCAACACTTCTGAAGTTTCAGAATCATCCTCCAGATACCATTTTTCACATGAGTAATTTCTGTTTAAAGTATCTTAAAAGATAATTTAATTTTAATTTTCTAATTCTACCTACTGTAAGCAGAGCTGTCCTTTGTCCCCAGTGCACGGGAAGACAAATTGGCATTCCCAGCAAAGTCAGTGACCACCTTCCATGGATCCTAAACACTTCATCATCAGAACACAGCATCTGTGTGCTTTGCACAGTGGAAGGACCTGCAGCAGTGTGCTCAGGACATTGCAGAGCAGCAGAAAGCAGATTGTTGCACAGAGATCTAAACTCTGCGTGGGAAAAAACACAAGAGGGTGCACCTGCCCAATTAAACTAATTTATCCAGATTCTCCCATTTCGTGTGTGTGCTTTGACCTTCTACAGCCACTGTAATTTCTCTGTGTCTGCGTAGCCTTTACATGTCCTAAAGAGGTTTCTGCTTTCTGTACAAATCAGAGCTGTGGGTTCTTCCTTCCCCATTTGCTTGAACAGAAATCTGCATTTGTTTTGTGAAAGGCATGGAGAAACTTGTTGCTGAACCTTGGCTTTAGTGTGAATGTTTCCTTTCCCTGCGCCCCCTGTCCAGCACAAGAATCAGATTCGAGACCAGAACCATTGATGTGAAAATAAGGTTTCAGTCAGTTTAGCCATTTTAAAATGGATTATTTTCTCCTTTTGTAAATGATGTGTCTGATTCCCTGACTTCCTCACTGAACAATTGTTCACTAGGGTATTTATTTTTCCATTTTTTTTTTGTTTTTAACAGTTGAGACTTTGGCAGAGTAGTGACTGTGTTACAGGATGACACGGCATAGCTGAGAATTCATTAGGAATAATTAAAGTTACAATAACACCTAATAAACTACATTGATATCATAGGAGGGATAGTTTGGCTCTAAATATCCATCCTCTGTTGCCAAAAGAAATCCAGTTACTCTCTGTCTCCACATACTAGAATATTTTCTTCAACTACTATATTTACTTTGTGTTAATAAATGCTGTTGCCAGGGAAACAGCCCCTTTTCCCATTAATCAATGTTTAAAAAAAGCAGTAACTTGCAGAGATTATAGTGGTTAAAAACTTGTCCTTGTGGATAGGAGACATCTTCTTCTTCAGGCCATGTGCCTTATTTGATGCTTAGGTGAGGTACCTGGCCTCTTAAAGAAGTCATCAGGATTTGCCTTGTTTCCAAGGGAATATTTAATCCATCTTTTTCCAGTGGAAAAGTTTTAATTTATCTCTTGCTAAAATATCTAGCTTGATTAAACTGTACATTGCTATACAGGCAGCAGAGTTCTTTCTGCAAAAGCTGGTGGCTTGACTAATGACTCTCAGATCTCAAAGGCATGTAACATCAGCACTAATTTCTGTGGATTCTTTCACATTCAGAAAGAAACCCAAAAATCTCTAGCAACCTTTGCTGAGAATAAAAAAATTTGAGAATGAGAAAAGAGAGGAAGACATTTTCTTAGCTGCTGAGGTGGCCAAGTTCACCTCTTTCTTTGTATTTACCTCATGACAAGTTCATAGAATTCACTGCTTAACTAAATCTAATATTATTAATACCATTATTATTATTGTTACTATTAAAATTACTGTTATTGAAATTATTATTATTAAAGTTATTATTATTAAAATTGTTATTAACCAAGGGTTCTTTGGCTGGGGTCACTGACTGTAATCCCCAAGGGGACCCTCAGGGGCTCATTCCAGGCTGGGAATTCAGTGGAAAGCTGGGCAGCCAAGGCGATGCTCAGCAGTGAGGGAACTGAACACTTGTGACAATCCAGCTCTAATTGCAGCTGACAATGTTTATTTTCTGGAAAGAAACTTCAGATGACAGTGGTGGTTCCATCTGTACCTCACTGAAGCCAGATCACCCTCCTAGGACAGTGTTTGCCCTGTGTGTTAAAATCCAGTAATTGCTTCTTCCATTCATTCTCTTTGTGGACAGATCAGCTGTCAGGGATGAGGAAATAGTTTAGACATGAAATGTTAAAATTCTTCATCTTAGGCTCTGTTTTCTAAAGCCATTTTACATTTGTTCTACAGCCAGCTCTTTTGAATATTCATGATAAGTAAGAATACTCACATCACTGCTTGTAAAGGCACACAGAACCATTTCTAGGAAGAGATTAATTCTTATTGACTTTCATCTGTGTTTTCAGTCCTTAAATTAGGCAAAAATTAATTAAATTAATTTAACTAAATGGCATGGAAAGAAAATAATACATAATTGAATTAGTTCTGTTTTAGAAGATTCTGATAAACCCATAGTTTTCTCTCTCTTTTTCAAAGGTCTGTAGGCTTATTTCATATTCAAGGTGAGCTGAAGGAAAGGAAAGTTTTAAGTTCTATTGATTTACACACATGTACAGCAGCTATGTCACTTTGGGGCATGGAAAGATACATTTACTAAGAAATTGGTGAGCCATTGTCGAGTTCTGAGTAGATCTGATGAATTCAGAGATATATCCTGCTAAATTTTAATAATTCAAAAAAGGGAAAATGAGATAATGGTGACAGCCAGGATTTCTAACAGTAAATCTGGAGTGAATATGACAGTCAAAAAGACCTGGAATTCCATTTTCCTAGACAAAATCCGCTGCTGCTGCTACAGTCGCAGAAGCACCGAGCCAGGATTTGACTCAGAAGTCACTGAAATAATAATTTTGTGTAGAACAGAGGGGATGAGCTCCCAGCTGGGTTCTGCCACGTGTGGAACCCTGTGCCATTCCAGTTTTCTCTGCCGTGTTGACCTGAGCTGCTGTGCCTGTGCCCAAATTGAACCCCAAGCTCACTCCAAGAGGGAGCGGGGAGCTCACTCAGCTCCTTCCTAAAGCAGCCATGGAGGCTTCTCTTTGCAGAATTAGGCAGCCTTCATCAGGCACTTGGGTAATTAACAGCAAATCCTCTCTGTGCCAGCCCAGCAGGACTATCAAGGACACAGGAGCAGGCTAAAAACGCTAATTTTTAATGGACTTCTCTGTGTGTTCAGGCCTCAGGGGACCCGTGTGAAGGATTCCACTTGTGTAAAGTACAATAAAGTATTGCTGTGCTTCGGTGTTAGTGAGATTTATGCGGATTTTAATGTGCAAAATTCTGGCTCAAGTCTGGGCAGCAGTTCAGGAGAGTTTAAATCAGGGCAAAGCTTGCAGCCAGGTCCAGAGCAGTGACTAACATCACATCCACCCACCCTCAAACCTGCTGACAAGGTGCTAATCCAGGTCCATAATATTCTGAAACTTTTGTAATGTGCTGCCACATTAATACAGTGACTTAAATAAAATAATTTAATAAATTAGTTAATAAAATAATATTTCAATTAACATTACCATCAGGTAAAATGCATGTGCATTGGTTTGAAGCTTAAAAACACAGAATAATATAAGCTTATTAAAAAATGTATTTTAGATTTTTTTTTTAAAAAGTCATACTTTTATTTCCATACATAAAAAAATTCAGCTCATTCAAATGCCTCGTGACACACCAAAGTTTTTTCTCCGGTGCTCTGATGACACTGCTAAGTTAACACAGCAGCCTTGTAATGTGGAAATTAGAACATTTTTACACTATCTTAGAAACTAAAGTCGCTCCCTTCTGTTGGCAGAGGCAAAATCCCTGTACTCAGAATTCAGATTTTTCCAAAAGGTACCTCCAGGTTATTTAATATTTCTCTACAGTTCATTTCCTTCACTTACTTGTGCAGTAGGAGATTTGACTCTCATTCTCATGGAAAGAGAATAAATAAATATTTACATTAAATATTTGGGGGCATTTCATATTTTTCTAGCCCATTAAATGTTTGCACTTTCAGTTTTATCCTGAATGGCAGATTTCCAGTTTCCCAAGGAGTGTCTTGATGTTAGTTGTAATTTACTTGGCAGCTAATATATATTATGTAGGTCATAGCATGTAATTTTTCATTATACCCCTGTAACTGAGTTTATTTCTTTCTGCTTTTTATGTGGATCTGACAGTTTTGATCAATTAATTCTAGTTTACATGTAACACATTCAAGTTCACTTAAAGTCTGTCAGAAAAAGCAAATGTTAAGTATCACATACCATATCCTTACCATATGAAAAGCAAAATAAAAAAGCTTCTCAAACTAGTATTTAGCTAAAACTTTAGGCAAAGCAATGGCCCTGCATCCTCCTATTATTCTTTAATGACAAAGAGAACACCCAGATTTTATTGAACACAGGAAAAGAATAAAAGACAGGGTTTAGAATGGACAATCAATTTGTCCCCTAGGAAAATATTCCTTCAGTATCTCTCTTTGTTAAATGATACCCTGAAAACAGTGACAAAAATCTGCTCCTCTGGCCTCACTGAAGCTGACTTTGTGGTCGAAGAGGTTTTCCCAGGGACATGAAGCAGTGGAGAGCTGTCAAACCATCAAAGGTTTAACCTGTTCATACCCAGAGAGTGGAAAGAGCCGAATGCTCTCCCCAGCAGTGACCATCAGTCAGATTTTTTGGACAATCCCTGCATCAGGTGGGATCTCAGCTCTGTGTGGCTCATTTGTGCCTCAGTGATTACCTGGAATGGTTAAAACAGGGGTGAAATTGGCTGTCATCTCCAGAAGCTGCTGGTTGATGCATTGGAGCCTTTTAAGCAGGACTCACCATCGTTTTTATTTTTATTGACAACAAAAGCCCGGTGTGAAATTTGGCTTTAGTTGAAAAGCACTGAGTTTGCAGAGTCAGGACTGATATATGGCTGCAGGAATCAGACCTAGAGAAGACATTTTAAATCCTTTAATATATGTAGCTTGGCTGCAGTGAAGGACTTTAAAACACATGGGGATGGACACACAGCCTCAAAATATGGCAGAGATCAAAATATATACATTTTCAGAAACAGTGTACTGATATTGCTTTTAGTTTCCTAAAAGGGGTATTGCTCATTCATTCGTTTGCTGAATAATTGTGTTAATTGGAGCATCCTCAGAATTTTTTGAACAATTTCTTATTATGGATTTGGAAGTGCTCAAGTGCTTTTGACAGATAATTGTGTTTTAAAATTTAAATACTTTTATGATGAATTTTTGAGGCAGGTGGTGGTTTGATTAAATTTTTAAGAGCTCTGATTATGCAAAGAATATGAAAAGTATTGCATACTTTTGTAAGTGATTTCTCAATAAAATTTAAAGACCATTTTCTTTTAGAAGAATGCATTGGGACTTTGAGAGTAACTTCCATTTTCTTTGCTGAGGTTTTTATGTGCTTATGTGTCTATTTACAACTATAACTCTCTATGACTAATATCTGAAAATCATTTTTGTCTAAATGCAGAGTTTTGGAAATCTTGGAGTCTTTTGTTTGGTTGCTGTTGTAGCATTATATTTTTTTATGGTATGCTGTTTTGTTGTTGTTTTTCTTTGGCAACAGGAATAATTTAATTATCCAGATTCTCTAAATCTGTAGTAAACTTCATGTTATTCAGACAGTATGGCAGAGCAAGATACTCATATAACCAAATATGAGCAAACCTGATTAAATGTAAATCATCATAAATTTAAATATCTCAGTGGAAAGATGCAGCAAAAGAAATGCATCCCAAGCAGCTGTTTCATATGGAGTACTGAAAGTCAACATTAGCAAGCCCCAAAACTGCCCTGGCACTATGTAAAGCTTGAAATCAAGTTCTTGATCTGTTGATGGGCTGTGATTAACACAAAGCAAACATTGTATTCCTGTATTTTTTTCTCTGTTCTTGTGGGATTTAGCTCATTGTAAACCATCTAGAGACGATATTTATATAAAACAATCACAGACCAGAGGTATGAGCCCAGTGGGGGGATTCAGGAGCCATTTAAGATTTCAATGACCACTCAGAACTCATATTTTGTGGATCTCTTCACAGTAAATAAAAAAAATAACAACAAAGCTACCTTAAAAATTTATTTCCTCCCACTCCTTTATAGATAAAATAGAGAATACATTGTCACCTGGAGCTGGTCACTCCAGAGGGAGCCTCTGCAGCAACTGCCTTTTCACAGTGTGAGAACCCAGGTTTCTTTGCACAGTGAGGCAGAATTAGGAGATTCCCAGACAGGGATCATTTGGCTGAGAGATCAAAAAAGGTTTTTTGATGTAGGAATTTCCTTGAGTCAACCAACTTGTTCTAGACCCAGAAAAACCCCTGTAGAGGGTTAGGAACACAATCCCTCTGCACCATGGTGCTGAGAGTTCTCAGTGATGTTCTCCTGTCACTGAGACACCAACTCTGGGACAAAGCACTCACCCCTTTTCTAAACACATCTGGCTCTGTACTGTGAATGTCCTTGCAAATGTGGTAGAGAAAACACACAAGCCATGAAATCAGCCACATGTTCGTGGAGCTGCTGCCTCAAACAGCAAAGGAGTTTGCTCTGTGAGGGTTGCTAAGAGACTGCTGCCGTGTCTATGTACTCGGAGCACTCAGACCTGAGTGAAGTTCAGGTTGGAGGGCTGCCTGAGCTGAGAGAGGAGATGATGAATTGTTCTGACTCAGAACTGCACAAAGTGGGTTTCTGAGCCTGAACCTTCAGCACCCCATGCAAGTGCACTGACATGATGCACAGTGCTGAGGGAGATAACTGCCAAGAGATTTGCATTTCCTGTCTATTTTGGTTATGCATTTTTTGCTGTTCATCTCGACGGATCCACTCTGAGCACATGATTCAACAGCTGGATGGGTTAAAGTGATCCAGGAAAGAGCTCTAGTGAGTTGTGGGTGCTTGTGTAAGGTACGAGTTAGGTACTGTACACCCTGGGAAATGCCATTCATCAGGGTGTCAGATATCCCAGAAATCCACATTACTTGGAAGCCAGTTCAGTGCCAAGAGAAGATTTGGAGGAAAGGGCGACACAATTTGTCACTGGGGATTCAAGAAAGGAAAGAACATAAAAATAAAACAAAGCCTACAAACCCAGCTGCTCTGACAATGGCTACACTCTTATTCTAAGACAACCGGCAAAGCACTGAGATAAAATTGCCAAAGATCAGAGAAATCCCAAAAGGTGGACAGAAAAAAGATAGCTGGCACAGCACAGTATTGACATTAGGAACCGGAATAAACAACAAGTGGTAATAGGAAGTGAAAAGACATATAAGCAGTTCCCACAAGTGACAAAATAGCCTGGATAACTCTGTTAAAAAACAGCTTAAGAAGAAACGTGCTTTCATTTTCTTCCTCCCTTAACCAGATTTGTATCATGAAAAGTTGGCCTGCCTCATTTTTTTGCCTTTTTTTTTTTTTTCACTCATGAATGTCTTTGGCCAATATGTTTTCTGTAGAGTATGAAGTATTGAACATCTCAGTGAAATATTTTCCACTGCAGTATAAAATACATTTGTATGTATGAAATTTCATCAGTACAGATATATTATTCACACAGATATTTAACACACCCAGAGAAAAGTAGATCAAAAGGACTTTGGGTTGCACAATAATCCACCCAGACACTATGAAATGTAGGAAACTGTTTTCCTCCAGCAACCAGACATTGGCACCTTCATGTTTTTCCATTAGAAGGTGGAACTTTATTATAAAATTGAATGCTAATTTTTTTTCCAACATAGTTCTGACTGATACAGGACTGAGTATCATAGAATAATAGAGTGGTTTGAGACAGAAGGGACGTTTAAAAGCCATCTAGTCCAGCCCCTCTGCCACGGGCAGGGACACCTTTCACTAGACCAGGTTGCTCCAAGTCCTGTCCAATACGCCCTTGGACACTTCCAGGGATGGGGCAACAACAACTTCTATGTAAAATCTGTTCCAGGGTCCCACCACGCTCAAAGAAGTTCTTCCTTAGGTCAAATCGAAATTTTCCTTTTTCAAGTTTAAAACCATTGTCACCCATCCTGTTGTTAGAGGCCCTAGTAAAAAGTCCCTCTTGATCTTTCAAATCCTGATTAGGCATCGAAAGGCTGCTCTAAGGTGTCCCCAGAGCCTTCTCTTCCCCAGACTGAACAGCTCAGCCTCTCAGTCTTCACAGGCGAGGTGCTCCAGCCCTCAGAGCACCTTTGTGGGCCTGCTCAAAGAGGGCCAGAGCTGGTCACAGTGCTGCAGGTGGGATCCCAAAAGAGAGGTTTATGTCCAATTTTCATCCTCGCCTACCCCAGTTCTCAATCCCCTCACCACCCAGCCTTTACTGGTGCTGGGGACTGCCCCCACTCTGGCACTGGACCTTGCCCTGGCCATCTGGAACTTGATGAGTTTCTCCTGGGACCAGTTCTTGGACTGTGGAATGAAGATGACTTGCTGAAGTCTTATAACAGTCTACTAATTTATTTTTTTTTAACTTGATAACAGATGTATCAATGCTTTTTTTACTGGTTTCTGCTCAAAGCCTGTTTTCCAAACAGAATTGTTCATTTCTAGAGCTATATGTAAGGCTATCCTTAGAATATTATTTTCCTGAGAAATGCTATACTAAAGAAGCTTTTTCATGTGTAGAACTTTTATTGATGAGATTGAATCAGTTTCAATGTGGGGCTTTTTTTAGTTCACTGACAAAGTTCACCAACAGCATGGAAACAATAAGTTTATTGCATTTCGAGATCAGTTAAGTCAATTTATCAATTTAGAGGTCACTCAGTAGGAGGTCACTTGAAGACAATCAAAAGAAAGACTGGAAGAAATAGATTGGAATTATTTTTTTTCTGCCAAAACTTCTTCCAGAGACCTCTTTCCAAAGATGGCTCATGAAGCAGGTTTCATTTCAAAATGACAAATGACAGTCCATGGGACTTGCTATAATACTCCAATGATTAGGAAGAAAAAGTTTGATCCTTTCCTCTGGCTGAATTAAGGAAATAATCTATTTCATTCTATCAGACTGTTCCCACATTGCTCCCACACTGGCAGCTGTTGGCAATGTAGAGCAAAAACAGCCTAAAACTGTGGTGCTACAGAGAGAAGGACATATAAATCACAATCTCAACTGTTTTGATGCACTCACGAGGACAGACCTGCCAGCACCTCTGTAAATACAGAGAATATGTTTATGTGGCCCAGAATTGACCATCTGGGATTGTCTGGCCTCCTTGGAAGTGTAAAAATTGTCACTTTCTGAGACCAAACTCATTCCCCAGTTGGAGCCAACATCATCAGAAACACCAACAAATTTCTCAGTGACTCCAAGTGCATTATTGTTTGAAGTCTGTTCACTAGACATACAGGCAATAAAGACAGTAAATCCTTAGCCATATATGCTGTCTTTGTGTTCAGAGGTGACACAGACATCCCTACAGGGTGATTCCTCCCTTCCTAAAATATTTGATGTCAGATGACTTACCTTTCCGTGATGCCTACACCTGAGATGAGAAATTACATTTAAAGTATGAAAGAGTAAAGCATTTCCTCTTTCCCAGCTGAAGCAAATGTATGTTTAAAACTCCCTTTCAGCAAAGAAAACCCATGCAGTGACACATGAGGCAGACACATGGCATATGAAAAATGAGCACAAGAGCCTCTTCAGTCCAATTTATTACTGCTTGATGTTAGAACTAGTAAAAAGACTCTCTTGTAATGGGACATGCCAGGGAAACTTGATAACAGACAATGCTGTCATCCTGGAATTCTGTGTTTGCTATTTGATCAGAAGATGGGGGTAATATAATTGCCAACGACACAGAAAAGAGACCAAAACTTCAGGAATGAAGAATTTACAAACTGCAGACTTCAGTATGTGTTCAGGTGCTTTTTCTTCATCCTTCAAAAAGTGGGTTGTAATATTTCTGAAATATGCATTACAAGATTGTAGTGGAAACCTGCTGAATATTTCATTTTCAATCATCTGAAGTAGCAAAGTTACAAAAGAATGCCTTTAAGCTGAAAAATGTAGTTTTGCAAGCAGAACAACCCAATTTGAGAAATGACCAATGCTTTTCTTCCACTTTTCTGTTTCCAAGTGGACACTTTTAGCAGCTGGCTCTGCAGTTCTTATTTTTTAATGTTCTGTAAGATCCTGCTTGCTGAATAATTCTTCCAGTTGCTGGTCACATCATCTGAAAAGCAGATATTTTACTGCTGAGTGGCAGAATAGGTTTTCTCAAAGAAATTCTGGCTGCAGACAACTTTTCTGTTACTTTGGAAGCATCTACAGAAGGGTCAGGTATGCAAGGGACTGATTTCAGGGCTGTCTAGAAATGAACAAACTGGTCGATTGTGATATTTGGGAAGAACTCTTATCATGGCATTCAGGCCTGAATATAACTCAAATACAGTTTAATTTATATGAGTTTCAGCCACTGCTGAGGGAAGAGGTTTAACAGCCTTGTCCTGCAGTTGCCTCCTGCCACTGACCACTGAGGGGAATTCAGGTGCTTGGCTTTGAATAGAAACTTCTAGAAACTTTTAGAAAAATGAAACCAGGTGGGATGTATCGTGCACTAGATACAGTAATCATCAATGGCAAAATCCCTTTGCCTTGGATTCAAAAGTGCATTGCTCTGACCAAAAGGACACCTAACTATGAAGTGTTTTTTCTTGTTGGAGAGCTGGTGACAATGCAAGTGCTGGTGTAGACAAAGTGTCACGATTAGAAAGGCTGGGAAGCTTTGAGAAATCAGATGCACAAAGAGAACAGTGAGATTTCATGTCTCTTTTGTCACATCCAGGCACGATGCTGAGGCTGCTGACTTTTTACAGCAAGCAGCTCAGAGATTCTCAGCCACGGTCTCTTGGGGTGCATTCACCCCCAGCACTTTCAGGGAAAGGTCCTGACAGATGGGAACTCCACAATTGGGGCAGCCAAATCCTAAAAAAGAATTTAAAACCTATCCTCACTCAAATTCAAATGAATTTGTTGCCCAAATATTTTTGTGAGCCTGAAGTTTGGTAAATCCCAATAGTTTCATTGCCTACTTTTTGCTACTGTAGGTATTGTCTTTAGCAAAAAATTAGACATATTTTTTTTTTGTAAATGGACAATTCTAGAGCTTGATCCTCCTTGAAATACCATATCAATGAGCTCAACAGTGTGATTATGTCACGTGCAAGAACTCATGTTTGTGTTATTGGTTTCCTACTGCTTTCTTTTCATATTTTAACACATACCCTTGTACCTTATTGGAAGACAAAGTGAACAAGGACTTCTTAATTTACCTTCTCTGTGACATTAATTACCCTCTATGGTTCTGTAACATCCTGTATTACTCACCTCAAAACTGAGCATCCTCCCCATGCCTTCAAGAACTTCATCAGGCCTCCTTGGATCCCTTCCATTTGTGCTATATATTTTTGAGGTGAGATAATGGAGAAAAAACTCTGTTACATAAGGCTAAGCCAGGAAAAATACGTGATGATATTATTATAATTTCAAGTTTGGTTTCTAGACCTTCTCTAAATGTCTTTATGTTTTGTTTGTTCAGTGGCAGCTACACAAAGAATTATCTGAAAAGACTGCAAGGACTTTTTCTGTAATGATTTGAAGTGCACTCTAAGTAGGTTCCAGTGTATGTTTACTACTTTATTAATGTTTGTTACCTTTTTCCCCACAGCTGAATGTTCATCTGCTGTTATTCCACACTTGCCTTAAGTATCTCTAAACCCTCTATTTTAGTTCAATCATAAATTAATAGAGTTAATGTAGTAGAGAAAAACACATGATCTGCAGAAAAGAACTATGGATAAACACGAGGGCATCATTAGAAGTCAGCTCCCTCCACCAAACAGCACCAAATAGACCTAAATCTTCACTGACAAATGTTTATCTAAATGGATTTTTTTGGAACTCCAGTTAAGAATGCTGCAATATTTTTGCACAGGCATTCCTGGTGTTTAATCTCTGTTAATATTAAGGCAGAAGCTGAAGCTCACTGGTACTTGATTCAGAGTAGTTTCAATGTTTTACTTGTTTCAATGTAGTGAGTATGTATTTCTATTGATCTTTATAAAAACAATCTGAGCACTTGAAGATTGCATTCCTTCAGTCTGTTCTTTTTCTTGAACAAGACAACTGTTTTCTTTCAGCCTTCCATTACAGAAACAAAAGATCACAGCTGTCCTGGTGATCTTGAAAATTGTAATCAGTAAATTTATTAGATCTCTCTGAAAGATCTCACACACCTACCTGACCTTTACTGGCTCAGAAAGTTTCTGTGCTGTTGAAAAGGTTCCAGCTTCATGCATAACACTGATAATTTACAGTCACATTAAAACAAACATACCTACAAATGTTTCTGCCATAAGCAGGTACAGAATAAACTTTTTAAATGCATATCATATTTGGGATATGCTCCTGTAATGGATTCTCAAATTTAAGTTGCCTGATCCTGTTTTTTCCGTCTTTATTACAGAACAGCAGATTTTGAGGGAGAAATTACAATGCCTTAAAATCTAGGAACCTTTAAAACTTAGGGAATACCTGCAAATTCTGGGCCTATTCTGAGGAACTCATAAATATAAGGGCCTAAACCCACAGAAGTTTTACCATTACATTTCTCTGTTTTCTGTAACTTGTACTGTGAAGAAAATTTCCTCAGTTTTAGAGGAAGTGAATGTTCTTGCTGCTTTGAGAACTCACTTGTGCAGCTGAATATTGAAACAACAAACAGCAACTGATAGGAAGAGAAAATACCTCCAATCATTGCCTTCAGGATGTTGTTGCAGGGAAAGGAAAGGTTCCCTAAGTTTCTAAGGAAGTTAGAGAAAGCAATTTGATAAAAAAAATTACATGTATGAGATGATCACAATAACAGCCTGAAAGACACAGCAGTGTAAAAATGCCCTTTGGCCATTCAAGGCTCTCAGTGCTTCTGCTGATTAAGGGTGATAGATCCATACTTATTTGCATTTACATAAGAAAATGCACATTGGCTTCCAGTAGCTCAATTACTAATCCAACCTTTATGCTTTTTTATGTCTCATAATTACAGGAAAAGGCAAATATTCACACATGACATAGGATAGGAAATAAGATTCTAATTGGTTTTATTCAGGCTGATCATATTACCTAGAATGTTTTCTTATACAGAAGGAAAAATTGAGCTTCAGAAAAGCTTCAACAGTGTGTTAAATAGTTTTAATGGTTACATCATCTCAGTGTAGAGACTATCTTACTTTGTCTGCTTATTCATTTAAAAGTATTAAAAAAAAAAAAAAAGGAAAATTATCCAAAAAAGTAAAATCATCTTTATTTTTATAAGTAGAAATTTAATATCAATATGCTGGAATTAAAGGCAACATCTTTTTTGTTCAATCTTAGGCTATTCTGTGGCAGAGATGGGGAAATATAGAGAGAGAATATCTGAAATATAACAAATGCCTGTGAACAAAGGGAAACTAAGGCTGCTTTCAGATGACTGCACAACAGAAATTGTGGAATTCAAACCATGAGAAAGAGATGAACAGAATTATGTATTATTATAGGAAATATCAGTGTGTATTCTAGATAGAGACCTCAAATTGTCTGTGCTTTGTAATGGGAAACACTGTGAGAGAGGAAAAAATGTAGCTTCCCATGTATTATTATTTTCTTTTCCACTCATGTTGAAAATGTGGCTGATATGTAAAGAAACTTTACAGTAGTGTAAAGATTAAGTGTATGAGCTGAGTCTGTAAGTAAATGGGGCTGATACCTCCATTTCTACTTTAGGAAGGACCCCAGGAAACAATCCTATGTCTCAGTTCTCTCTGATGCTCACAGGCTTCTGTCCAGAATCAGAATTTAATGCTTAGAGCTCATCCCTAACTCAAACTCTGCCAGTGGTAGTTTCTGAGTTCAGCATATGGCAAGTTTCCTGAGATTAAAAACAAGCCCTTGACTTCTTCTAAAGTATTTATACACTCTCTGTGCAGGCAGAAAAGTTCATCCCAAGGATTTGGACCTCTTGGCACACCTCTGCTCCACAGGGCAGGAGTTCCTGAAGCAAAGGATCCATTTCAATGCAGTTTTGTAGAAAGGAATGAGCAAATCTTAAGCAGTTTCCTTCTGCTGCCATAAGGTGGGAGGAAACTTGCCCCAACAGGAACCTCCTGCCAATAATGTTTATACTGATGCTTCTTTTTCTTCACATTAAAGGCTTATCTAAGGGCTTCACCTGAGATGGGAACCCCTGTGTAGAAACTGCACAAATAGAACAGGTGAACAAAGCTCTCCTGCTGATAGAGACAGCAGCACAGAACACGACTTCTGCATGCAGTGAAATACACATTGGCCTGGGGTCATGGTAATCTCGGGCTTAGCTGTCACCTTCTGCACACCCTGAAAATTCACTCTTGCAAAGGAAAAATGGCTTTCCCAGCACCCTATAACTCAGATTTTATAAAAACAGCAGTACCATGACATTAACTTTACAGAGAGGAAACTGGAGCAGAGGAAGATTTTTTAATTTGCCTGCAGAATAAGTGCATGGCACAGTAGCATAATTCTTGGAGTTATTTACAACAGCAAATACACCAGTACTAAGTTAATTCTCTGGCCCCATGGTAGGAAGCACAGCAAAGCTGAAAGGTGGCTGAACTCTCTTCTCCCAGAGAACAGGTCCCAGAGCTGGACACAGCACTC